>CAIGRB010065957.1:0-52899 GCA_903798255.1 Fraxinus quadrangulata
TGAAGAATAAAAACCATAATTCTAAATCAAACAAAGGAGAAGAAGAACTAAAATAGGAAGAAGAGTGAAATCGATTCTAGAGCCTCCAAAATAATGGCAAATTGTAAAGATGCAAATGAGTTTATATACTACAAAACAATGAAATATAAAAGATAAAACTACCCTTAACCTAATATATTTATTACATTAAAACTCATAACATCATTCCAAGAACACGTCCAAATATTGAGATTAGACTTTTGAATCTTAAGATCAATCAACCACAAATTTGAAAAAATATCAAATTCATATAATCCAAAACACTCGCTTCCGAGATATAATCAGGAAGATACTTTCTCAGTAATTTTCAGAGGTTGTTGAAAATTGAAGGAGGTTGGACCAGAAGCACATGAAGAGTCTAATGAGTTTTCTAAGTTGGATCATACCGTAAGTTCTTATTGTCTATAGTTGAAACCACTGACTTGGTCCCGAAGTTTTTACTCAATTGAAGGTTTTCTCCGTAAAAAATTTTTGTGTTATTTATTGCTTTAATTGTTATTATGGCAATTCAATTTATGATAAAATTGACTTGATTGACTAAACATTTAGAACAATTATAAAGTAATTATAAAGTGATTTGTTACTTTTAATTGATAAATTTAATTCCACACTATTCACGTATTATGTGATTTTAAGGTCGAACTAATAACTTTCACCCATCTTTATTAGCTTTTAGAGAGTGAAATGAGAGTGCCATAATCATTACTGCCCCCAAGAGGTCAATGTTTCTGCTTGCCTGGTGGATTTGAAAATTAACTTTTCTGTACAGCTAAGTTGAAAATAAGTTCGTCACTGATTTTGAATTCTACTTTCGGAATAAGTATTATTTTATGTATAAAAATGTAACTTACCCGAATATGAGTAAATGTAAAAATTTACTAAAGAACTTAACCAAACATGCTTGTACAAGAAATTAGATATGTCTTTAACAAACTATATTTGATTGAAAGAAAGTAACAGTTATAATTTTTATAAAAATAGGGAGAGAAGTAATAGCAATCATTCATGATTTTGCCTGACTCATTTAACTTGTCAATCAAAACACCAGGACAAGAAAAGCTTTTTTGGTTTACTGCCAGCCACATACATTTACATGTTCATCTCTTCATCTCAATCCACATACAAATAATTTTCACTTAATTCCCTTCCCATACATTTAACCTGCAATTAAAATATTATAACTTCTTTTACTGATTGATTTAAAAAATAAAATAAAAAATTGCCAGCCATGGGATCTTTGGTGGCTTCCTCTTTCCTGTCATTCACCCGCCCACTAATTTCAAGTACCATATTTGAAAAACCCATTATTCAGATTCCTTTGACTTAGAAACTAACTTCATCTGTCCCTATAATTCTCAGCAAGAAAGGAAATTTCAAGAGTTTTACAACCATTTCTCCAATTGTCCTATTTACTGAGGAATCTGAAAATTCATTATCCCCTGATCAAGTAACTGATGAAGAGATATCATGATGTCTTGTTGCATTCGAACTCTCCAACCAATCAAATTTCTTCAAAAAGGATGGTGGTACGCAGGTATTGTAGCTTGACGACTACGACGGCAAGCTCTAGTCCAGTGGCCTTCATATGAAGGCCTAACAAGAAAGGTCGAGCTGATGAAAATCTTTCTATACAACTTACACTAAAATTTCAGCAAATTACATACTTGTTA
This sequence comes from Fraxinus quadrangulata, assembly GCA_903798255.1. Taxonomy (NCBI): domain Eukaryota; kingdom Viridiplantae; phylum Streptophyta; class Magnoliopsida; order Lamiales; family Oleaceae; genus Fraxinus; species Fraxinus quadrangulata. Next base: position 1,710 of record CAIGRB010065957.1, read on the forward strand.
TATTCAAATTCCGGCAACAATAACACAGTAATTCTGTTAAAATTTCACTAAGTTGATCTAGAAGGACCATTTTCATTTTCGGTTATCAACAAACGTACATTGATGCCAATTTGTGATCAAGACCACATTCTGTTCACGACTTGCTTCTAACACGTTTTCTTTTGAATTTCACATTGCTAACAGTAAGTCTCTGAAGGCTGATAGGGAAGGAGGCAAGCCAGTTGAAATAAGTTTTCAGAAACTAGACATAAATGGGTTTACAGCAAAATCAACGGGGAACAGCAATTTTATTCAACCTCGTCCCTACTACAGTTTTTACAGTCTTGGAGGGGATCCAAGTAAGCAGTCCACATAATCGATTGGAACCACAGAGGTAATTAGTTGATATTTTCATTGTCTCAAGATTTGATTGCTTAATAAGTAATCTTTAATTTCTCCGTATTCTTTTAGCAGTATGTATTTTCTTTCATGCAGGAGCCAGCATCACCTGTTCCACAGAAAAGAACGCTTCTAATTTTCTACTGTATTCCAGTCAGTCTGGGTAATAGCAGGTTGATATTTGCTTCTCCAAGAAACTTTGGGGTCTGAATTAATCAAGTTGATCCATGCTGGCTCTTTCATATCGGACAAAACATAATTGTAGATTCAGATCTATATCTTCTTCAATGGAGGTAAATTTTAACTCAATTTCTTTATGGATTACAATTTATCATAATATACTTAAATATCTTCTGAAACTGAGCACTAGAATCCTATACATGATTATCAAGCATTTATAGGATTATTTGACAATTAAGTATAAGAATATAACAAAGCGTTCTATGTCTATACTATCTTGCTCTCTTTTATTTGAGTAATTATAGTTGACCGTTTGAAAACCCACAAATGAACGAGATCGTGATCAAGTAATATAGTAGTGTGTAGAGTGTCGAACCTATGAGGACTACGTATTCAATCAAATTATAATTAATAGTAGCCTTAATCGCAGATCATATAAGTGTTGAATTTTCTATGCTAATATCTAACAATCGATTAAATTAGAAAATAATATACCTAATTTGATTTCAAATATGTAAAAGTATTGGTAAGATGTAGAATCTCCCTTGTTAATCCAATTTTAGCACAACAATTAAATTGACTCATTATTATCATTGGAGTTGATCGAAGTTCCAAATCACTATAATATAAAAGAGACTAAATCTCAGCTGCCACGTGTCACGATTTCCCATCGTTGTAATTTTTCCAGTTACCTCATTTCTTCTTCAAACACAACTTCGAAAACTAAGCTGTCAGTTTTTTTATCCATTTTTCACCCGTCTTTTTCCTTTCCCCATTTTCACGCGAGCAAAATGGGGTTGCATAATTTCCATTTTTGTGAATTCGTGGTCAAAAGAAGCTCGGGAAAATGCAAACTGTAGTCTATATAATTTCCATTTTCAACCTGCTTTCTTCTTCACACACAACTGTAAGAACTAAGCAATTAGTTTTTTAACCATTTTTCACCTGTCTTTTTCCTTTCCCCATTTTCATACGAGTAAAATGGGGATTGCATAATTTCCATTTTCGTGAATTCGTATTCTATTGAAGCTCAGCTAAAGGCAAACTATAGTATGCATAATTTCCATTTTCGGATTGAAGCTTGGCTGAAGGTTCGACCTGTTGCATAATTTCCATTCAGTCTTTTCCCTTTCCCCATTTTCACGCGAGTAAAATGTAAATGCATAATTTNTGTAAAAAATTACACTTATCAATAGTCTAGGTGGCATGACATTCTTATTATCAGGGCATTTAAATCTAGGTAGGTACAACATTTGAATAAACTTATGTGGTCTACATGGACAAAATATCAAAAGAAGGCAAGTCACGGCACAAAATGTTGTTTTCCTTTAATCTATCTGCCAATGAATTTCCTTGCTCGTGCTTATTTTGCTAGCAGCAAAAAGCAGCATTGTTTTTATGGTAACACTGTTACCTAGTAAAGGTAGTAGAATGTGAAGAATGAAGAAGGAAATCTGACAAATGCATCATTTATCCAAATAAGTCTTCCAATAGAACATCAAGTTGTAAAGAAGTAATAGAAAACAGACAAATGTTTCGCAATACTCCACCTCATGCTTGAGAAGGCTTCTCATGTGTCGTCTGATGTATATTTTTTATGCGAAAAATTCTTTAGATTGCTCAAAGTTAAAATGTTAGTACTTTGGAAAGACACAAATCAAATGAGCTGATTTAGTTATTGTTCTTTAGGAACGAAAGATAGCGGATGTCCGTCCTCTCAATTGGCATAAAATCTTGCTTTGTGCAAACTAAGGCATATGCTCTTGTGGTTGCCTTCAGAAAATGGTTAAACAAGTATGGAGGCACTCAAGTTGACTTTGGAACAAAATTTAGCAGACAACTCCCCAACCCCTTCTAGAGAGCAGCTGTTTGATAGGTAATTCCGGAGGACTCTAACCGTGGTATACTCTTCAGCTTAACTAAGACAAAAATATAAAGTCAGCTTCATTTTCTTTGATTTCCCATCGTAGAATATGGTACTCGCTTGATAAACAATGTCATATGCTATTATGACAATAGCATTGTTCTACTATATGGAGCTTAATTATATTGTTTAACCTTGTAATCTCTTTATTGAAAAAAAAATCTGCAGTCCCCAGTGGGCATAGATCTCGCACGAGGGTGAAACACTATAAATTTATGTGATTGTGTGCGCGTCGGTGTCTATGTATTTCGTACTCTCAGGACTGGAATTAAGGCTGAAACCAGAACAAGCACATGAATGGAGCTTGCTAACAAGATTCAACTGTCATTGTTTTATTGAACGATCAAGTGTTATATAGGAGTCAAGATTTTAAACGATCTTCTGCTTTAATTTTAATTCGTTGAAGGGGATTAAAGTTGTGGATTTTTTCATTTGCAGTTAAATGACATGATTTTTGATTCAGTTAGGTCCAATGTTGTAATTGACATGTTTGTGAACAAAAAAGTATTAATTGAACACTTGTAAAAAGTCAAGGACTTGGATGCAATTTTGTATAGATGAGTTATGTTAGGGTTAGAGATTGAAAACAAGGAAAACGCGGGGCCGAAATTTTGCTAGCTGCTTGCCTGACTCACGCTTGAGTGCAAGAAACAAAAGAGTCGTCGCTCGCCTTTCACCGCTCGAGCGACGTATTATTTCATTGTGCTTTCATTACTTAACACATCCACATTATATTTTGAGAGATTCAGGAGCATAATTCTTTGATGAAAATAAACATATTATTCTTGTGATCCGGCAACCTGATTTTGAAAAATATTAAAGGTTATAATCCAAAATACCCGACTTCCTTAACACTTTGAGGAAGAGATTCAAGTGCAGAAAGAAGAACAGAAATAGGTGATTCCTGGGTATCCACTTGGAAAAGACTTGTGCAGAAGATTGTGAGATTAAGACAACATATCTTAGTAGAAGATTGTAAGTCTGTAAGTACAGCAGATCTTGGAAGCTACATGAGATAGATCAGGAGGTCTAGTGGGATTGATCGGATAATATCTACGGTAACAGATCGTAAGGCTGGAATGAGCCGTAGATCTTGGAGTTGCAGGGTTTACAACAACTAGTGGAAATAGTTTGGAATTGAATTGTAACCCACATTGTCTATAGTGGAGGTAATTAGTTTGGTCCCGAAGTTTTTACTCAGTTGGGTTTCACCGTCATCAAACTTTGTGTTATTCATTGCTTTCCAATTATTAGAACTACGATAATTCAACTTAGGAAAATTGAATTGTATGCTTAAACATCTAAAAACTAATTAAAAGTGACTTGTTGCTTTAATTAGTGTAATTCCGCACGTAAGGTCAAACTTAGTTAATAAACAACGAAATTTCAATTTCGGGTATTGGTCCCATACGGTGAATTGTAGTAGTTGCAGTCTTGCATATAGACGTCTCAGTACACTTGAGATGGTGCTGCAGGTTGTCTCAATTGCTTCCATTGGAATAGTTGCTGCAGGCAAGCAGGGCTGTAATGAACACCCTGGTATCCATGGTTGCACTATGCTTTGTGGCTTCGAAATGCTTGTCCCACTTCATCTACAAAACTTTCCGATGCCATGATTACTACCATGCCTTTTGCTGAGACTGCTTGTATCGAACAATATTATAAATTTGTGATTAATATCGGGATTATGTAACATTTTCAACACTGTATGCAGGGGCGGAGATAGGGGTGGGCAAGGGTGGGCTACCCAGTAGCCAATTGTCTAACCCAGTAGCCCCCCATACCACTCAATCCTGGCTCCGCCATCGAGAGCATTAACCCGAAAACAATGAAAACTGTGGTTGTGAAAACTTGATAACTAGTTTCCATTCCAATTCATACATTTGGAACGAGTCTAAACTGTCGATCCACGAGAGTTTGTGATAGGAAAAAAAATTAGGCACATTGCCCAGCGCCGTGGCATCTGGAGGCGGCGCCACATGTTCTATTCTGTTTTTTCACGTTTTCTTCTTCTACTTTGTTTTTGACTCGATTTTTTGGCATATTATTTCTTCAACAACTCTACCAAAAGAGTTTGGACGTCCCTATATCTGACTGTATGTAAATAAAGTTAGAAACACGGAATAATGAGTTTTGCCATTGATTTTTTATTAAGGCAGCTTCAATGGAGTGCAGAATATTACTGGTGTTCTAAAAGTTTGTTTTACAGATGGTGTGCTAACTTACCTCTGAAGTTTAAATAATTTATATAAATGAAAATTCTTCTGAAGATTGGTTCTCCAGCATATTCATGTCTCAAGCTAACATGTATAGGTTTTGTAACTTGGACATCAATACAGCAGTGCAACACCAACTTGGGCATCAATACAGCAGTGAAAATTCCTCTTTCTCGTCATTCACCTACCCAGTAATCTCAAGAACCATATTTGAAAAATTTAACTCATAAATTAACTTCAAATGTCCCTGTAATTCTCACAAGAAAGGAAATTTACAAGAGTTATACAGCTATTTCTCCAACTTTCCTATCTACTGAGGACTCTGAAAATTCATTATCCCCTAATCAAAAAACTGAAGCAGAAAATGAAGAAGAGGAATTTTATTGGCACACGGGAAGAGGGTGTTGGGAATTGACGTAGTGATTTGGTGGGATTGGAATGAGAATGAATGGAAAGTGTTTGATGATAGTTGTCCACAGAGATTGGCTCCATTTTCTGAAGGAAGGATTGATCGATGGGGTAAGCTGCAATGTGCACATGAGATTTGAGTAGGACTTTTTAATTGTCTTGGACGGATTGAATTTCACTTTTTCATTGCTTTTCAATTTTAAATAAGTGAGGTTTTTTCTCATAATTTTACTCTTCACGGTGTTGTCTAGACAACTTAATAACAATTGATAATGAGATAATTATTAGGGCGTTTTCGGAGTATGAAAATTTGTAGAGAAGAATTATAAAAATATCATCGTATATTATTGTCTTGTTTGAAAAAATTTCTATACTTATGTAGTAAAATTAAGCTATTTGTATAGAAGAAGTGTACACTCTGCTTTACAGATGAATATGTGGCTTTTTTTGACGGCTGGATTAACCGTGTGTTTTATCAAACATGAAGTGAGATGTTAATAAGCGTATGTTTGTTTTTCTTTTTTCAACCCCACAATGCATTATATGACAGTTGTCTTTCTGCAAATGAGTCCCACTGTGAGATATTAAGTCAGAAAAGACATGGTTGCATTGCCAATGGTCCAAAAACTTGTTAAAATGAGAAACAAACTGCGCTAAATGTATAATTTATAAGGCAGAGTGTTGTAGGGTAGGGTGGTTGTATATAGTATGCTGTCTTCGCCACTGTTCAAAGCATCATAAAAATTCAAGTACTTTAGCTAACTGTTCATTAAGTCCAAACAAGTCATAGTGATACTATGGTGACAGTTCGCTGGACTCCAAACAAACCATAGTGATAATTTCTCTTCCAGTCTTATCTAAAAAACTTCAAATTGAAGACATTAATCTTTCGAAATCTCTCTCCATTTTCTTTTATTTTTTCTGTCTAGGTTGTGTTTCTTCAAGTCTAATTTTCAGACCAAAAGCCCTGCTCTTTTCTGTATTTCTTCTTACATCAAAACAAATTTCCTGTCACCAATTTACAATTTCAAGAATAGTCTAATTCTTGAAGTGTATTGCCAACCTGGGATTATTGTATTTTACCCTAGTTCTCTCACTGCCCTTCAAGATCTGATCTTTTTCAATAATTTAGATTAGGGTCAATCGCAATTGACTGTTAATTAAACCCCCTGATAACAATCTCCATTCCAATATCCATTTTTTTCTTGTTTCTTCAATCTGAGGTCAATTTCAAATCAGGTGAGTACTTCTCTATGTAAATTGAGTTTTATTCTATTGCTTACAATTGTTTCTATATCAATTTCACTATCCCATTTGGTTGTTTTCCTCATTTAAATCTCAAAGATCCGTTCTTTAGCTGAAGTTAATGTATTTGCATTGGCAATTTTGGTGAACTCGGTTTGAATTTAATTTGGGATTTAGAGCTCTGCGTAAATGAAAGAACTGAATCCTACAGATCCCCTTGGGCAAAATTTAATTGAGCTGGTGAGCAATGTGTGTTTCTCAGTCCTTATATTTACTGTAATTGCAATCACATACTAACCTCCGGATCCATGGGAGTCCTCCAGAGCTTTGACCAAGGTTTTCACAAAGGTAGAAAATGCAACTTTCAAAACGGATTCTTCCATCCTTAAAATGGGCGAGGACATTGGCATTGCGCCAATGTCATCTCCCATAGGGTCATTGGTCCCGATTACTGAAGCCTCTATTGAGAAATCCGAAGAGGAACTTGAGAAAAATTTGACCTTGAAATTGGGTTGTGGAGATGTGAATGTGGTTAATTGTTTAGACCCTAGGGTTTTAATTGCGATCCAAAGGTTTAATTTGAGGATTTTGAAGTCAGTTGTGTTTTTGGATTATCAAACACCAGCGAATGGATCGAAGCCTGATGAATGTGATGTGGTGTGGAGGTTCACGAACAAGAAAGATAGATCTTGGAGTAAGTATTAGGATTTTCGGAGGTTTAAGGATGATTGTAGTTACAAAGTGATTCATCCAGGACGATGGCATTCTGGTTTGAATACATGCCGTCCAAGGAGTCGAATTAATGCCACTGGAAATGGTCAAAAGTCTAAATGTGTGTTTGTCTCCCATTATTGTAGAAGAAATGGAGTAATGAATTGTATTTTTTGGAGAATGTGTGGTTGAAATTTAAAATAACTTCATAGGTTTGTGTGTAGAATATTTTATTGGGTGAATGTGTGGTGAAGAATCTTACTGTAGAAAACAATGTTTTGAAATAATAGGAGACAAACGGGGCCTAAAATTGCTCCATCAGTGCGGGATGATGAGATCAATGGTACAATTACAGTGTTGGGATCAGATTCAACAATTAAAAAGGGGAAGTACTTGTACTATTCACGAGGAGGAGACTATTGTAAAGGAATGAATCATTATCTTTGGAGCTTCTTGTGTGCCCTTGGTGAGGCCCAGTATCTGAACTGTACATTTGTTATGGATTTCAGCATTTGTCTAGCATCAACTTATACACAAAGCAACAAGGACGAGGAAGGATAAGATTTTCAATTCTATTTTGATTTTGAACATTTGAAAGAAGTATCTTCTGTCGTGGATAAATGTGATTTTCTCAGAGATTGGAAGAGATAGGACAAGACTCATAAAACAAAAATTCCAATTAGAAAGGTTGCGAGCTATAAGGTGAAACCAACGCAATTAAGGAAAGACAAATGCTCGATCATATGGAGGCAATTTGATGCTCCCGAGCTGGAAAACTATTGGTACAGGGTTTGTGAAGGTCCGACAGCTAAATATAATGAGAGGCCATGGAATGCGATTTGGAAATCAAAGAGAATGAACATAGTTTCTGTTATTGGTGGGAGCATGGACTGGGATATTGATGCAGTTCACGTGGTTAGAGGAGAGAAAGCACAGAATAAGGCTCTATGGCCTAATTTAGATGCTGATACATCACCCGATGCACTTGTTACTAAGCTTCAAGGGATGATTGAACCTTGGAGAAATTTGTACATTGCCACCAACGAATCATTCTACAATTACTTTTATAAGCTGAGATCTCATTACAAAATTCATTTGCCTGATGATTACAAGTATTTACGGGGAAACACGAGTGAGTGGTACAATGAGATGAGAATTCCCAATGGTGGTCACCCCGTTGAGTTTGACATCTTCATGAGAGTTGAAGTTGATACTGAGGTCCTTTATAGAGCAAAGACACGGGTAGAGACATTCTACAACTTGGCTCGGGACTGTAAGGACGGGATGAATATGTGCTCAGCACGTTAAAAGTGCCATTCATTTTCTTATGTCTGTTGATTTCATATGTTGTTTACCTGTTTTTACAGTTGTCTGTATTCAAATTCAAAATAGCCTGATTCAAATTATGCAAGAAAGTCTTTCTTGCTATCGAGAGTTGTTTGGCTCCTGTCACAGTATACTGCAGTGCTTTATTACCCAGTTGATGGTATCTAGTTCAAGATTTTGCAGAAAACAAATTGCTTCTCTGCTTTGTGTTCCTTTTCGTATGTTGTGTTAGTTTTGTGATTGTACTGGTTAGAGTTATAGATGTCGATTAAAAACATGGACAAATGAAACCTGTTTCTCGATCCTCAAAATTTTGAGGTTTTTCAATCTCGATTATCATATTTTAGTACGAAGGATTAGATAATATTAGATCTTGTTCATAACTCTATCTACCAAAATAAAAGTATAAGTTTTCGAACAGTCTTGCATGACAGTTTTATGAGAAAGGGCCTAGGATTGATGAAAAGAAGATGATCATGAGCAAGTGATTACCAGAAAAATATGGACTGCAACAAAGAATGGCAAAAACTGTCAAATAAGATTACCGTAGTTGGTAAGAATAGCAGCTAGTCCCACGCAACTAAAATATATCTATTAATTCCATCTACTACATGTACATTGAATAATTATGTAGCCCAAGATATCTACTAAATCTAGATAGACACGCAGCTACAAAAACCCAATACTTTTTTCTACTACTAGTCAGAATCATGCGTCATCATGTAGTTGATTACGTAATAGTGTAAGTATTAAAAAAAAAATATTTATGTCAAACATTAGTTATATAAAATTTTCTTATAAGTTGCTAAATGTTTCGAGGAAACATTAAATGTGGAGATGAAAAAAATCACGCCCACAGTTATTGAAGAAATCGAGATTCACCTTCCACCACAACTTCCAACTATCAAAAATGTTTTCTCACCAATTTTCGATAGAACAGTCATTGTCATTTACTTCATAAACCCCTAATCAATTTTTAAACAAAAAAATGGTAAAAAAACTCAAAATAAATAACTAATAAATCCAAAGAAATTGAAAAAAAAAACTAATCAAACGNATCGAATCAAACGAAAAATTATAGGAAAATAAAGTTTGAAAAAGGGATATTGGAATGATGTTGGGATTGAAAAGAAATATAAACAATCATGACTTTACATTTCACAATTAATGTAAAATTATTTTGACATTTAAAATTTATCCATCATATATTTATCATGGTCGCACTTGAACATTTTCAACAAATTTTAAATCGCTTAAAACGAATATCTGTAATTTAAAATATTGAATTAAACGTTAAAAAAAAGTTAGCCGAGCCGAGTCGAGCCATACAAAGAAGTCACTCTTTTATTTATGGTAGACAAAATCAAGAATAATGTTATTCATCAACATTCTATTTTAGAGAATTAAAAAAATATATATATAAAAAGAAATAATGAGAATGATTGACTTGTATTTTAGTACCACTATTTATAGTTACAAAGAGATGATGATAAAGTAACAACTAGATGAGGATAAAGTTATATAATTGATTAACTAGATGGTGAGACAATAGTTTACTAAGGTAATGATCAGTAGTTGGTCCGAGAGAATGATCAGCCATACTAGGACACATACACGTAAGGCAGAGTTTGATTTTTTTTTTTTTTGGGGTAATATCTTGTAAATTATGGTTAATACTGGGTATATGAAGATAAAATCGAAGTCCACAAGGGTGAACATCTTTTTGATTGAGCTGCTGTTATAGTCGTCATTTACCCTATCCGAACTTGGCAGTGCTTTCTTTGGAGACACCGCTATTAATTCTAAATGAACAAATGGTTGAGAAAGTAGTGTCTGCTAATTGATATTTGATGGAGATGTAAGAGATATGAAAAGTAACTTTAGTGACACTACTCCAAGAGATATGATAATCAATAGATATGTAAAATATTGATGTGAAATATTATTTTATTGAAAAATATGTGACTGAAAATGAGTAGAAGAATGAGAATGAAAAAAATAATGTGACTCAAACATTGGCTAAGTGTGTGTTTGAGCCACATTATTTTGGAATAGTAAATTAATGGAGATTGTATCGTTAAAAAAAAGGAAAAATTATTGACGTAATAAAATATTATTTTATTGAAAGAGTAGAAGAATGAGAATGAAAATAAAAAAAATAATGTGATTCAAATAAAAGATAAATTGTTATAGAAATTTTTTATTTTCTTGAATGCCTCAACACGATAATAATAATTTCATCGATAATCCATAATTTTTTGTAAAATCGAAATAGTGAAAAAATAAAGAAAATTATAACATATTAACACCTCTTCCCATTATCCTACAAAATTAAAAAAAAAATCAATATTTGCCAACCACATTACAACCATTCAAAAACTAATCCTCATAATACCATACTTTTGCCCTAATTGGACCCACCATTACAATCAATCCTTTTAACCCTTGTTCACAATCGTTATTTAAAAAAAAAATTAATTTTCATACTTTATTTCAAACAATACATTTATCGAATAAAATATTTTAAATATAAATTCAAAACTCTTCTCTAATTTCTAACCACAAGTTATTTAAAAAGGATACTATTCAAAATTCAATTTTCTCGAAATAATTAGGGTCAAAACTTTATTTCCCTGCAGTCAACCGCTACGTAAGGTTGTACCCTTTTGTTCGATTCTTGTACATTCTCTATCATAATTTAATCCTAAAATAAGAGAAAAAAAATACACCGAGGAGGCGCCAATTGTGGTTTCAGAATGTGCCCTCGTTTGCTCCCTATATAACCATAGAGATACACGCACCTTGATTGTGTGTTTGTAGGTGTGAGAAAGACTCATAGAGATAGGAAGAGAGGGAGACGAGCGCCACCACCAAACACACAGCATAAAACTGCTATCTTCAAATAAAAAACCCTAGTTACTTGCTAACGACCCAGGATGAACGCAGAGTCAACTCAGCTCCAGCAAGCACAACTGGTGGCGATTATGGGTCCGGACCCGGCGCCATTCGAAACCCTAATTTCCAATTTGATGTCCTCCTCCAACGAGCAGCGATCCCAGGCCGAATCAATCTTCAATCTGCTCAAGCAGACCGATCCCAACTCGCTTGCCCTCAAGCTCGCTCACCTCCTATCGTCATCCCTGCATCATGAGGCGCGCGCCATGTCCACCATCCTTCTCAGGAAGCAGCTGACTCGAGACGACTCGTTCATCTGGCCCCAACTCAGTGATGCGACACGCTCTGCCGTAAAAAATATCCTCCTCTCCTCTATCCAGCGAGAGGATTCCAAATCCATCATCAAAAAGCTATGCGACACCATATCGGAACTCGCTTCCTCGCTCCTCCCAGAAAGTCAGTGGCCGGAAATTTTGCCCTTTATGTTCCAATGCGTAACCTCGGATTCCCCAAAGCTCCAGGAATCGGCTTTTTTGATATTCTCCCAATTAGCCCAGTATATCGGGGATACACTAATGCCATTCATAGTGGATTTGCATACCGTGTTTCTAAATGTGTTGAACAATTCTCCGAATCCCGATGTGAAAATTGCTGCCTTGAGTGCGGTCATTAATTTCATTCAATGCTTGACGAGTTCAAATGATCGTGATAGATTCCAGGATTTGTTGCCCGCAATGATGAGGACCTTGATGGATGCATTGAACTCCGGACAGGAGGCAACCGCCCAGGAGGCTTTGGAGTTGATGATAGAATTGGCCGGAACTGAGCCCAGGTTTCTGCGCAGGCAGATTGTGGACGTAGTGGGTTACATGTTGCAGATAGCCGAGGCCGAGAATTTTGAAGAGGGCACAAGACATTTAGCAGTTGAGTTTGTGATTACTCTAGCTGAGGCCCGGGAGAGGGCACCTGGAATGATGCGCAAGTTGCCTCAATTTATTGATAGGCTCTTTTCCATTTTGATGAAGATGCTAGTGGATGTTGAGGACGATCCTGCTTGGCACAGTGCACAAGCCGAGGATGAAGATGCCGGGGAGACAAGTAATTATAGTGTTGGGCAGGAGTGTTTGGATAGGCTAGCAATTGCCCTTGGCGGGAACACAGTTGTCCCAGTGGCCTCGGTGCAGTTACAAGCTTATTTGGCGGCTCCAGATTGGCCAAAGCATCATGCGGCTCTCATTGCCCTTGCGCAAATTGCAGAGGGTTGTTCAAAGGTATAAATAATGGTTAAGTTTCTACTCAAAGCCCATTTTAGTTGTTTATTGAATTTGTTGACTCCGAATAAATATCAAATAGCAATATATACTGTATATATTCATGACAGGCCATACACACTCCTACAATTGTACCTGTCAGTGTTTGTGCCACATGCATTAGATTATTAAAAACTCTATTTTCTTATTTAGTAGTATAATTTGGATGATAATGATCATTTGTAGAGGTTGAACTTGGTTTGTAGTAACTCCATTTAGTAGTAAACTTTGGACGACAATGAGCATTAAGTTTGATGTATTAACTTCATGTTTGTTTGTGTTTTTTGTTTTTCTGTATGGATGGCCATATGTGTATATGCATGATGTAATATCACTTATCCAAAAAATGTATGATGCAAGTGTAATGTGATATGAATTTACATTCCGTTGTAATATCTTACTCTGTCGCCTGTTATTGTCTATTGTAGCCACATTTTTTAAACTTGAAACTCTTAATGCAAAAGTGCTAACTAATTTATGGTGCCTATTGGGTCGATGTTTTCTCTTGATTAACTTCATTTTTTTACTTTTGTATTGTGGGATGGTGTTGGTCAAAATAAATGTTGTGGGATTCTGTCGGAGTTTGTAACAATAATGTGGAATGTTGTTGGTGTTGGTTAAAGTGATGTCATGGGGTTCTGTTGATTTATGGTATAGTGAAGTCATGAAGTTTGTTTGCTCATTGGTCCTGTCTGGTCAATTTTGAAGTTATTTATTTATATTTGTCAAAGCTCCTCACAGTTTACTTCTTGTTCCAGGTGATGATTAAGAATTTGGAGCAAATAGTGAGCATGGTTTTGAATTCCTTTAAAACTCCTCATCCTCGCGTTAGATGGGCTGCAATTAATGCAATTGGTCAGCTGTCAACTGATTTGGGCCCAGATTTGCAAGTTCAGTACCATCAGCATGTGCTGCCGGCTCTAGCTTCAGCTATGGACGATTTCCAAAATCCTCGAGTACAGGTTTGTAGATAAATACTTGATGTGAGCGTATATTTTTGATTTCGTCTTGTATTTCCTTCTTTCTTGAATGTGAACTTACTTCGTGGCTTTAAATATGAAGCAGTTCTATAGTGATCTTTATATTACCTAGTGTTTTTTAAGAGTTTTTGGGCATTGTCTGAATGTAAAGGAACATAAGATTTTGGCTTTCTGTTCTAAATGTTGAACTATATCCAGTAATTATACTCTAAATTTAAATTTCTCTGCTAGTATATTCTATAAAAATTTCATTAGTGGCAGTGGTGAAAGAAGACGCCTTCGAATCCCTCATTTTATTAAAGATTGATGCTCTCGCCTGTTGTGTCAAACCTGCCAATAGACGATAGTGCTGGAAATGCAACCGAAATAATTTAGCATTTCCATAATGAGAAGTACTTTGTGTTCTGTTACAACAAAATTCACGAAAAATTCCTCATTTCCATTCTTGCTCAGTGACCTCTACCTTTGTGAACCTGTTAGTAGGTTTGGTTTGTTGAATGCGAATGAGTGGTTGGTACATTTTAGCTTTTCTTGCGTTTGTTACGAAGAACAGAAAGACTTCTAATGTTCTTATATTAATTATCTGCATACTTTTTGTAAATTTATTTTGTAATACATCGTATAATTTGGAAAGAATTATGTAATCACAATAATTTGTAGAGATAAATTACAATTATGAAGACTAAAGACATCTTGATTAACTATTTATTTTTGTTTTATGCATACAGCAATAGGTATCTTTTATGTGTTATTTTATTCACTTTAGGTTCATTTCTAATTGATTGTGATAAAGTGCTTTATTTAAAATGGGACAAAAATAGTCTGTTTGGCTCGATACAAATACTAGTTGCTGGGAACAGGCTTGACTGATTTGCACCTTACTGCCTAATTACAACATATTGGCTTTCTTTTTTCCCCTTACAGGGACAGAATTATTGGTTTCTGTTTGTTATTGCACTTTAAAAGTTATTTCAACAAGTAGTATTTGCATCCAACCCTCTGGCTGAGGAAATATAGCTAGGATGCGATGAGATTATTAGAGTGACTGAAGGGTTAAGTAATTTGTTTTTGTTCATATATGCTATTGGCATAAATTAACCATCTCGGGCTTCAAACATGAAGGAAACTTTTTCTTTCTAGTTGACTGATGCAATGCTTTTGCAATTTGAAGTTTATTTTATCATTGTTGGTCTTTCATGTGCATTCTTGTCCATTTCTTCCGGCATGATATAACTGGCTCTTGTGATTGCTTCCTTTATAAACTACCTTTGATTTTGTTATTCTTGTGTAATTTGTACAAATTCTTTCAATCCAGATTCAAAATTCAAATTTTTTGATTTATTTGTCAAAAAAACAAAAAAATGTGCATATATGTATTTTCTTTTCTTATCCAAACTTAGGGTGGGCCATATTGAAGAGAAAGAAGTACCTGCTGTAGGACCGAAGACATGCATTCTTTTATTTGATAAGCTATGTTGTAAAGGAAATAATCCAAAGGCTCTCTCTTAAGAAAGTGAAGTCATTGTGAATGAAAGAGAATGGAGTACCCTTTTTAGTTCTTACTTCTTTTGGAAGAGGTTGAAGGCATGTTGTTTCAAATGAAAGAATTAGGACTGCACCATGTGCCAAACATCTTTTTCTGGCTTTTGGCAGTTCCTGCTATCTGTTCTTTGAACTAGTATATTGTCTACCATAATTCTGTTAAATGTCGATTCCTTTTAATAATGCTGATATCAATGAACATTTGTCTGATTGTCCTCATCTTGTAGCAATGACATAGCTGTGGTTTCTTGGGTTCATTTTTGAGTTGTTGGTGTTTTGCAGGCACATGCTGCCTCGGCCGTGCTTAATTTCAGTGAAAATTGTACCCCTGAAATTTTAACACCTTACTTAGATGGAATAGTGCACAAGTTGCTTCTACTTCTACAGGTACAACTGGGGAAGAAAATAAAATATATGCTTACAAATATAGATGGAAGTTCATGCGTATGTGTTAGCATACACCATGTTTCTCTAATATACTGCTTTTATTGTGTGAATTGCAGAACTCCAAACAAATGGTGCAAGAGGGGGCCCTAACTGCTTTAGCTTCAGTTGCCGATTCATCTCAGGTACATGATTCTGTAATTATTGTTTAAGTGTTAATTTATTTTCCTTTGCTTGTATACTGAGTCTGTTAACTTATTGGCAGGAGCATTTCCAGAAATACTATGATGCGGTTATGCCGTACTTGAAAGCTATCTTGATGAATGCTACCGACAAGTCTAACCGCATGCTTCGTGCCAAAGCCATGGAATGTATTAGCTTAGTTGGGATGGCCGTTGGAAAGGAGAAATTCAAGGAGGATGCTAAGCAGGTAAATAACAACAGACTTAGTTTTGGCCGTGTTTCTTAATTTAATATATTGCTTCTTTTTATGTGGTAATTAGTTGTTTGTTCGTTCAGTTCTTTTAGTTCTTACCTCAATGGCTCAATCCATTATTCCTTATAAACGCCACACATTCTTTTTTGTGGCCCAACTCATTTTGAACTAAATATTTGGTAACTTTAGCTGACTGTTGCTTGTTGCTATAGTCATCATGACATTAATCTCTCTATTTTCTTCTCACGCAAGGTCATGGAAGTGCTTATGTCATTGCAAGGATCTCAAATGGAGACAGATGATCCAACTACAAGTTATATGCTACAAGTATACCTCCATCCATGGGAGCTGAAGATTAAGAATTTCTATTATATGTTTGCATATTCAAACTCTTCCAATAATACTTCTTAATCTATCATAGGCATGGGCCAGGCTATGCAAGTGCTTGGGACAGGATTTTCTTCCTTACATGAGCGTGGTCATGCCTCCTTTGCTTCAGTCTGCTCAGCTGAAACCTGACGTGATTATAACGTCTGCTGACTCGGACAATGAAATTGATGAATCAGATGATGAGAGGTCTTTATTCTTAAAATGAATATTCTTTTTGCTTTGCTATGTGACAGAAATTCTTTTTTTGCTTTGTGCATTATGGTCTTTATACAATTGTTTATATTAAGTTAGAGCTTTCCTTTGAGACCTGTTAATGCATCCTTTTGATCTGTAGCTCAAAATAATTACACTTCTGTTCTTTTTTGCGGTAGTTAATAAGTAGCGCTCTTGGTTCCTTGGCCGTTTCCATTTACCCATTTTGCTGTAACTTGCACTAGTATTTGAATGAGATCTGTTTAGAACAATGATTAGAAATTTAATTGTTCTAATTACTAAAAATGTTTTCATTATTATGCCTAAATATATTCCCTTGTCGTCACACTTCCAATGTCTATGGTTTACTCTCATCTATTAGCAACATTTTAGGAACTCTTCACACTTTCACGAACTTCCTTAGCATCACTTCTAGAAGACCTTGATATGCTTCTGACATTTTTCCTTGTTCCTATAGAATATCTGAAACAGTAAACTTCTAGAGTAATGTGTACGCCCTTGTTTTTCAATAATTTGAAGAAAATTCCGTCAGTCATCTATATTTTTTAAAGAAGTGATAGAAGCTATTATTTCTTTTATAATGTTTGTTAGGTGTGCAAGAGTATGTTCAGTATTTTATAGGATATGAGATGCAACATGAAAGGGTATACATCTGAGGAACCGTAAGCTTGTGTTCTTTGTTTAACTTACTGTATGTTTGTTTTGGGTTTTGTATGCAAATCTACAACACTTTTCTATCCGTCTTTTCTAATTGAATGGGACATTATGAAAGGAAATTGGTGACCCCTTTTCTATCCTTTCCACCTAATGCTATCTAACAATTGTAAATACTGCAGTATGGAGACCATTACCCTTGGGGATAAAAGAATTGGGATCAAGACTAGCGTCCTAGAGGAAAAAGCCACAGCTTGCAATATGCTATGCTGCTATGCTGATGAGTTGAAAGAAGGTTTCTACCCATGGATTGATCAGGTTGGTGAAGATACATTGGTTTATGCCTTCCAACTTTATTGATTAATCAGAATTTGAGGTTTTATTTGTTATTATCTGATACAGGTTGCCCCAATATTGGTTCCACTTTTGAAATTTTATTTCCATGAGGAAGTCAGGAAAGCTGCTGTTTCAGGTTATTTAAGTTTCAGTTTAGACAATTTTCCTTGTTTACATATTTATAGTTGCTATTACATGCTCTGAAACATTGATGTTTTTTCAGCAATGCCGGAGCTATTGCGTTCTGCAAAGTTGGCCATAGGGAAAGGGATGGCTCAGGGCCGTAATGAGACATATGTCAAGCAGTTGTCTGACTACGTAATACCTGCTTTAGTAGAAGCTTTACACAAGGTGATGTTTACCTGTATTTAGAGAAAAAATGGCATCTTCGAAGCTTTGATCTTGATATTACGGTTCTTAATATCTGGGTAGTGACAATATGAATTACTATGTCATGCAGGAACCTGATACCGAAATATGTGCAAATATGCTGGATGCGTTGAATGAATGCCTACAGGTGGGTTAGTTTTATCGTAATAGGCGAAATACTTTGGACCATGTAGATAATATGTCGTTTAAATTTCATGCTTATATTGTAACTGTGGTATTTTTCTTTTATGTCCCCTTTTGGACTTGTTTTTAACGTTACTCTAACGACACCACCATTTCAAGTGTTCAATAAATTCATGCCTCAAAATTTGTAAGTCAATTCTTGACTTTGTCTCCTATCTTTTATCTCAAAATTTAATGTGCCCGTGCCCACTAGGAATACAGTATACCTATTATGTTGCTAGCATCTCAAATTCCAGAGGTGGTTACCTTGATGTTTTCTATAACATCGAGGCTCATTTGAGCCCTGAAAACGGTGTCAATGGTTTTTTTTATTTTCTTGAGGTTCTTACTGTGGTTCTAGGAACTTGGATGGCGATTCAATTGTGATGAGGAACTTTTCTACCGTTGATTTACTTGAACAACTTGGATCTGGAAACAGTAAAGGGAATGCAACCTAGGCATTTGGATTATGAAGAATCTTCTGTCTTCAAGTAATTGCTTTTTAAGAAGACGAAGGAAGATTGTTCATACAAGACTCAATTCATGGTCAATTTTGACTTGGAATAGACAAACTTTAAAAATTAATCTCTATAAAAAACTGACTGCATAGTATCATTTGTTTCACAAATTGTATTCTAAAAAGTTGGCAATCTCATTGGTGATTATGTTTTTGTAATTTTACTTGATCTTTACCTGGGTTTACTGACCTAAAGAAGTCACGTTTGCAAGAGTGATAGCCCACAATCCCAATATAACATGTTAGAGGTTCTTGAGACGGCAAAGGCAAGGGCAGGGAATAACTAATGGTCCAAAATTAACATGGGATGATATTTGATTGTATTGGATCTTTTAGCTGATGTTCGATGGATAGAATGAACTGATGAAAAAAGATTCGAGCGGAGACCCCTAATATGGCTTATTTGTTGATGCTGTTTTTGTTATTTAACTTGTTTGATGTTGGCAGTAAATTCATCATTCCCTATTTTTGACTTCTGTTTCAGATTTCTGGACAACTTCTAGATGAAAACCAGGTTCGAAGTATTGTGGAAGAGATAAAACTGGTGATCACAGCTAGCTCTAGTAGAAAAAGAGAGAGAGCTGAGAGAGCCAAAGCTGAAGATTTTGATGCTGAGGAGGGAGAACTGCTTAGAGAGGAAAATGAACAAGAAGAAGATTTATTTGATCAAGTTAGTTTTTGTATATTCCATGTATTAAGTTTTTGAATCAGATAAAAGTTGACGATTAGTGGATGTCTTATTTTTTGTCTTTAATGGTTTAGGTTGGCGAAATCTTAGGAACTTTGATCAAAACGTTCAAGGCTTCTTTCTTACCTTTCTTTGATGAACTGTCATCATATCTGATGCCTATGTGGGTAAGTTTTACCTCTTCATTCCCCTTGCGACTGTCATCTTTTTCTTTTTTTTTGCCTGGGGGCAATGTGACTAGGTAAAGTATTGCATTGGAATATTGAACAATATCTTAGGTTTTTTATCCTTCGTTCTTTGCCCAATCATCACCAAGCTTGGTTTTCTTCTAGGGAAAGGATAAAACAGCTGAAGAGAGAAGAATCGCAATTTGCATTTTCGATGATGTAGCTGAGCAGTGTCATGAAGCAGCTCTAAAGTATACTTGCTTAGCATACATGTTCTTGAACTTGGTTGCAGTTTTTGAAATTCTAATGCAATTGTTCGTTTTTGTCAACCAGGTATTATGACACCTATCTTCCTTTTCTTTTGGAAGCGTGCAATGATGAAAGTCCAGATGTCCGACAGGTTTGCAAGAACTTTGAAGCAAAATATTTAGACTTAATGTTTATTGTTTGCTAATATCTGAGTCTATTCGAACTGCCTCATTGCTATTTCCAGGCTGCTGTATATGGGCTTGGTGTTTGTGCAGAATTCGGTGGCTCTGTGTTTAAACCACTTGTTGGAGGTATATGTGATTGCATAGTCTTGAGGAGTGGAGATTTTCAGCTTTATATTCTTTTAACTAACCTTGTTTATCTATGTGGTTCAGAGGCTCTTTCTAGGCTTAATGTGGTTATCGGGAACCCGAATGCTATGCAACCTGATAATGTAATGGCATATGATAATGCGGTTTCTGCTCTGGGAAAGATATGCCAATTTCATCGTGATGGCATTGATTCAGCTCAGGTAGTTTGTTTTTGCTGGTTATTTATTTGATTGATATAGTTATTTTTGTGACTAAGTATGGCCTCTGATGAATCTGAACCACCAGCATGAAGTTGTCCAGAAAAGTTGAACCATTAATTATTTTTTGAGATCTTAAGAATAATAGATTTGTATTCTCTTCATTGCACAACTGCAATTATAAAATGAAGACTTGATTATAGATACAATATTTCCCAAATACATAACGTATCACTATTATACCCACTTAAATTGTCGTTCAACCTTTAACAAGATATGAATAGTCATTTTTCGTAGCTTGTGGTTCTTTTGACATCAATGCAATTGTTTTAAAATGTTTACCATTGAATATATTCCTGTGTAATGAATCACACTTTCTTGTTCCTGTTTGGTTTTTCTACTCCCTGCTGTTTGTCTGTGTGAAGATGTAAATGGAAGTCGTGCAAGCATTATTTTGCATTAATGGTATTATTTTGAGAAAATTGACGTATGGAAGAGTTATATTCTGTGTATTGAGATGTCTTATGGCTGAATGTTACTAGCAGGTAGTTATTGCCTGGTTGAGCTGCTTACCTATAAAGGGTGATCTTATTGAAGCTAAAGTTGTTCATGAGCAGCTTTGCACAATGGTCGAGAGGTAGACGATGGAGACTGCTATAATTTGGCATTGTTGGAAACCAAACTTTGTTGCTAACAACCTTAATTTCTGTATATTGACCTGGTTTTCCTTTTGTAGGTCCGATAGGGAACTTCTGGGTCCCAACAATCAATATCTCCCCAAAATTGTTGCTGTATTTGCTGAGGTCAGTTCTCACTGTATGGTCGGTTAATAACTTAATGTGCATTTTATATGGTGTTGTGACATTCCAAATAAAGTATTACAATCTAATTAGCCTCCACTTGACTGGGATCTTTAGACATTTATAAACATGAATATGCTCTGAACTGTGATCATTTCATTTTTTGTCTTGTGTATTTAGAGAGAGAAAAAAACTGTATTGTTCGTAGAGACAACATTTTGACTATCAACATTTTCTTCCGCTATAGGTCCTATGTGCAGGTAAAGATCTTGCTACAGAGCAAACTATTAGTCGTATGATTAATTTGTTGAGGCAGCTTCAACAGACGCTGCCACCATCAACTCTTGCCTCTACATGGTCATCCTTGCAGCCTCAGCAGCAACTAGCATTACAATCAATTCTTTCATCATAGTGCACAAGGGGACAACATTTTTCATTTGGGTTACTGCTGTTTTATGATATGATTATACATTTGTTAATTATTCATTTTAAGTTGTTCACAGCATTCATTTGTATAAGGTCCCATGCGTCAGCCTCCTCTGTTGGTTGTTTTTTTATCGAGTGTCAATGCCATTTGCGAGTAAAATATAGACTACCGTTTGCAGAATGTGTAAAAATACAAGCAGTTCCGTCTTGCTTTAGAAAAGAAAAGAGCAAGTGGGGGGCCTGGGGGTTAAAGTTTATTTTGTGGGTTGTGAGATTTATATTGGTCAATTATCAGATTTGAGGGTTGTCAGAGGCAACCCTGTTGCAGTTTTGATCCAGTCATGTTTTTCACTGTTTTATATTACAAAGTTTTTAGTTGTATACATGGTGAATTTTTTGTTGGTTTTTATCAATGTTTGAGGTTGTTTGGGATCGACGGTTTTAAAAAATAATACCTACTAGGTATTTGCTACTAAAGGTTGTACAACATGTCTCGGATCTGTAAGACATTTCTCTCTTTCATATGCAGAGAGTACGTCTAGGATGCTGTGAATTATTTAGTAGATGATACCTCGACATGAGCCAACCAACTCGACCGGCATTGGATGATGAAAAACTTGGAATGTTAATTGAAATGGCACAATGCTTGCCACTGCCAATGTGTTCAACTGTTCCAACAAACCGTTGACGATGACATATTTTAATGCCTTGATTAGTATTATCTATATGGGTAAAGTACATTTTTGTTAGTTTATTGAAGCACAGATTCCATGTAAGCGTGCATAATTAGATTCTATATTTATTACCTTGATACAAATTAATGTAGTGGTCTGGTCGCAATTAGGATTATTGTATAATATCGCAAAATGGTCAACTTAATTTTTATCCAAATGGCAACATTTGAAAAAAATAAAAATAAAAAAGGGGTGGCAGTGGCAGGCCTTCGTGATTGCAACTCTTGTCATTCATCGCTGACTAAGTGATGAATTTGAAACAAATATTTGAGCTTACCAACCGATGCTATCATCATAACAAAAAAGTATATTTTATTTTCATCTAATTTTAACTGTCATTAATTCTCTTCTAGACTAGACTAGCATACAATGTCCTCATTGTATATATAGATTTTTAGATATACAAAACAAGTAGGGCTTGATTTAACTGTGATGACTATTTTGACCTGTTCAATAGACTCGACTTTCTAGTTCTAGTTTAGTTAACAAAAAATGAGAGCAAAGAATATGCAATTTTCCTTGCAAGGTAAAATGAAATTAAAAAAAAAAAAAAAAATGCAAAGATCGTGCTTTGCAGAAATGCAGCACATTAACAAACAAACAAATAAACATTTCATGATAATTGGACATGCTTACGACTCATGACTAATGAAACGGTCCACTCCTACATTGAAAAATCAGTCAAACATTAACAAGGAACAAATTCAGTTAAAAACCAGACAACTACATAAGACAAACATCCTACATCATCATCCTATAAAAACTCCTGCTTCTTTCTGTCCATCAATACTCTTTTTCGAAAAATTTCTAACATAGTACTATGGAACTTCAGTTCCTTAATAGTGGTGCCAATAATGCTACTAGTTCCTATAAATCAAGAAACAGGGGTCCTAACAAGAACAAGTTTGTCGGGGTGAGGCAAAGGCCATCTGGCAAATGGGTCGCAGAAATCAAGAACACAACTCAGAAGATCAGAATGTGGCTCGGGACATTCGACACCGCTGAAGAGGCTGCTCAGGCTTATGATGAAGCTGCTTACCTTCTTCGTGGTACAAATACGCGAACCAATTTCTTGAATAACGCCCCCTCCAATCCGGCCCTCTCTTTGAAAATCCGTAATCTCCTTAATCAAAAGAGGGGCCTAAATAAAACCACAACTCCTATTCTTGCTTCCACAAATAGTACTCCTAGAAAAAGTACTAAGCTTGAAATCTGTCCAAAAAATGTTTCTAGTACCAAAGGTATTTCTCCTACTAGTTCTCAATATAGGACTAGTGTCAGTTCTCAAACTAGTTCTCTAGTTTGTCAGTCCAATCCGGTCAATTTTGACGATGCTTATAAGCCAGATTTGAGCTGTTTCACTGGAGGATACGAAATGTGCTTCCCTAATCATGATCAATCTTCTTCTTTTTTGATGGATTTTGATAAGATCTATCCATTTCAACAAGATGGTTTTGATGCACACAACAAAAGAGTTGGCGAGACGGTGTCTGATGAGCAATTTCCTGATTTTGAACGTATGAAGGTCGAAAGACAGATTTCAGCTTCACTTTACGCAATGAATGGGATTAGTGAATACTGGGATAACATCCATGATTCAAATGATCCTTTGTGGGATATTTCCATGCTGCCAAATGTACCGCTCCAGTACTAAGATTAATTTCTTGTGATCTGATCTATTTTCGACAGATTGTGGCAGAGTTTTAGATTCTCTGAAAAGTTGTAGGACCGGGGAAGTTTGTATCCCACTACTTCAGTTTATACCTTGAATTATCAAGAATCATTTGAAAAAAAAAAAAAAAAACAACTCGCATTTTCTAAAACATGCGTGTGTGAAAATCTTGCTTTGTACCTGATAAGATGTCATAGAAGGCAAAAAATTAAGCCTCTGAAAAGAATAACATGAAAATTAGGACATTTATAAATTAATGCTTGTACGATACCATCTGTTATTTTATCTTGATGATGAAAGTAACTCAAGATATAATCGAATCTTTGGACGGAAAAAATGAAGTTGATACTACAAATTTTTATTAAGAACCAAGTATTCGTTTTTGAGTTAAATTTTAGATTATATATGAAAAAAGATTGTTAAGCGTTCTCGAACTTTAGAAAGAAGATGATAAACTAGCAATCTTGAGTAGAAAGGAATATATTGAAACATGATAATCTATATTTGGCCGGCTTTCATTTTCCTTTTGGAGAGGGGCATGCATTACCATTTCCATTAGTCAAACTAATAGATATGTTTCACGAAGACGAAGGATACAAAATAGAAGTTTGTTTTAGGATGAAACCTAGGATACTAGTTAGTTTAGCAAATCTTTAGTACTTGTACTTTTCGTTGATGGCAAGAGGTATAACACATGTTAAAGCATCCTACTATGATAAATTCTTGATCAAATCAATATCAACAATGCAGTAAAAACAATTAAGAAACGTTAAATGTAAAACTTTAAAAGTTTTTGTCGTTTAAATAGTAGTTATTAACATATTAGACAAGGCTAAAACCTCTGAATATTTCATTTGTCTCCCTGTATGGTCAACTGTTTGTTTAAACTAGAAAGTGAAAATACTAGAAATTACTGTCTATTCTTGATCATTAAAGATATCGAAGTGGGTCTCTTAATCACCATGGCGCCTCATAGGCAAGCTACATTTTAGCACCTTGGACGGATGACTTACCAAAAAGCAAATATATTAATTTAACATGGTTCTTGTCGACATTTTCTAACACGTTTTAAGTCATTGAATATCGTCCTTGTTACAATTTTTGAATCAATTGTTGTTGGGAGTCGCTATTTACATCAATTGTTATTATATATTTATTTCACTTTAAATCTGTTCCCATTAAAATTTTAAAAAATATATTATCTTCATCCACATCACATTTTAATATTGTCCTTATTAAATTCTTCAATTTAAACACTCTACATCCACACCATTTTTATATATCTATCCTTATTATAATTTCAAAATTAAAAAAAAAACACACAATTATATTCATCCTCGTTGATGAAAAGTGAAAACTGTGATCTTTCCTTCATCAACATCACGAATCACATTCAATTTGAACCACTTATGGTAAAGATGAGTTGCCACCACGTCGAATTTATAGTATTTCATATATTCCAGAAGTTCTTGATGGAACATATGCATAGCCTTCAAATTGCCAAATCCCGGATGAATAATAAAGACCCTGCATAAAAGTTGAGAATAAGGAGGGAAAATTGCAGTCGAGGTACCAAACCTTTCAGTTAATTGTAGATTTTGTCCAAACATTTCATTTGTACCACTCACGATATCAAACCTTTAAAAAAATTGCAGCTCCAATCCTCATTGATGGTTTCCGTCCGTTTGACCACGAAAAATCGTTAGTTGACCCCTGAAATAAAAAAAAAAAATTATAATTTCTACCAAATAGACGAGCAATTTCGAAATTACACACTTTCCTTATCTATTATTGCACTTCATTGTAGACCATCACGCTGTGTTAAATGCGGTGTTGCTGGTAATTCTGGGGGCAATGATTTGTGTAAGAAATGTTTCAGCGCTACAGCAGTTGGCTCCACATTCTCTGTTGTCACGGCGATTGCCGGATTTAAGAAATCGTTTAGAACCAACTCGTCCTCAAGGTCTTCATTTGAGAAAAAATCGAAACTTGTTGAGATCGATCAGGGTTTGAAGAAAGAGGATTCGGATTCGGCAGAGGTTGTGCTAGTGAAGCGAGAGGTGAATCGTTACTCTAGTTGCCGGAGGAAAGTGCGGCGAACTCTTCTGCGCCGATCATCGTTATTTCGATCGACACGATTGCAGCTACGACTACAAAGCTGTCGGAAGAGAGGCCATCTCGAGGGAAAATCTGATGGTTAAAGTAGCTAAAATTGTCAAAATTTGATGAAACAATTATCGAATTTATATACGTATGATCCAGAAGTAACGTGAAGTAAAATGAATAAGTGCTGGTTTAACTCTGCCACTGATATGGATGATCCAAAGTTCAAGTTAGGGATGCAGTTTGACAATATCAAGGTTCTAAGGGCTGCAATTGTTCAATAATAGATAGGGAAAATGTGTAATTTCGAAATTGCTCTTGTTTATTTGGCGGAAATTATAATTTTTTTTAATTTCTAAGGTCAACTAACGATTTTCATGGTCAAATGGATGAAAACCATCAATGAGGACTGGAGCTGCGATTTTTTAAAGGTTTGGTACTGTGGGTAGTACAAATGAAATATTTGAGCAAAGTCTGCAACTAACTAAAATATTTGGTACCTTGGTTGCAATTTTCCCTGAGAAGAATTATTGATTTGGCTTTAGCGGACGAAGATATTTTATGAATATTGGGATTTTAATTAAATTTTAAAAGAATGTAAAAAGGTTCATTGAAAATAAATATTAGTAGATGAATTTAGAGTGTTATAATTTTTACATAAAGTTAAAAATATAATATAATTTTTAAAAAAAAAAAAGTGGATAGGCCTCTGTTTGATAGGCATTTTTGTGAAGAGCAAGCATTTTTTTTTGTTGATGTGATGGGGAATATGTGATTGAAAAAGAAGAAAAAATTATTGATATGATGAAAAATATTGAAAAATATGTGGTTAAAAATGAGCAGAAAAATGAGAATGAAATGTATAATGTGGCTCAAACAGGGGCTAGATATGTAACAATGATGGATGTAAATAATGACTCTTATTGTTTTAATCTATATATGCTTATTTTAAGGAGTCGCTATTTTCATCAATCATTCTCGTATATATAAATCCATCATATTACAATTTTAATTTTTTTTTTTAAAAAAAAGGAAAAATACTATATTCATCCCTAAATCTCCACTGTGTCTCCCTGCAACTCTGCCACCAAAATTCTCCATTCTACTATGATCTTCCTGCATTAAACCCTTCATCTTTACACACAAAAGTCACTTTGTATTAAAAAATATTTTCACATACTTATGTAATGGAGATAGATTTCCATTTGACCTCGACTTTCATCCCTCCAACAATCTCGTTGCTGCCGGATTAATCAGCTCCTACTGTAAGTTCAATTCATATTTATGTTTTGCTGGAAGTGTCTGCTCATATCCAATCATGTAGAGCACTTCGTTTTGTTGGTGAAGGGCGTGGTAATTAGTTTATTTACACTATTATTAAGCATTTTTTTTATTCTAATTATTTTCAAAATACATTTTTCTCTATTTTTTTAATCATATAATTTTCAATAAAATAATATTATACGTAACTTCAAAACTTTTTATTTATTTATTATTTTTTAACCATACATTCTTCATCAATCTACTATTCCAAAATATTAGAATAAAAATGGGATTCAAACATGCACTAATTTTAATCAACAATTCTTATATATTTATCACATTCTATTTAAGTAAATTTACATAAGGTCAAAAAAAGTAATATAAAAAATGAATAGACATAAAAGAATGGGAAAAAATCATTTCATACTTTTACTATATACTATTTCACTATATACTATTTCAAAAATAAGAAAACAACTTTCAAATTTGTAAAATCAGATATTTCACACACACACACACCGTTTCGACGACTACTTCGATTCCGACGACTGCTTCGATGACCGTTCCGCAATCGATTTATTCCGACGAATGCTTAGATTTCGCCATTTGTTCTAACTCCGACATATATTCCGGCGACAACTCTGCCATATTTTTTTTTATAGTTGACATAATTTTTGACATCTTAATTGTTGTCTGTGACTAGTAATATAAAATGTGACTTGTAAATTTGAACAATGACTCTATAAATACATGTGGCATG
Source organism: Fraxinus quadrangulata (assembly GCA_903798255.1). NCBI lineage: Eukaryota > Viridiplantae > Streptophyta > Magnoliopsida > Lamiales > Oleaceae > Fraxinus > Fraxinus quadrangulata. Next base: position 29,698 of record CAIGRB010065957.1, read on the forward strand.
TTTAAGTTTATATTGATTTGTGACCTATAAAAAATGACTGTGACTTGTGAACTCTAACCTACGACAATGATCTGTAACATTAGCAACGAATTAATTAGCTAAAGTTAACTATCAAATTAATTGATCATACTAATCTGTCACAATTTAATAAGTCACATATTATTTTTCAATCACAAATCATAAATTTTATACATCACAATTATTTTACATTCACAATTCAAAAAATTTATATGTCACAATTTGTTTATCGATTACCGATGAAAAAATTTGTAGATCACGAATTATTTCGAGATCACAAATCATTAATTTTTATAGGTTACAAATTATTTTATTGAATTTGTGAATTTTATAGGTCATATTATTTCTCGATCACGAATCGAAAATTTTATAAGTCGCCGATTATTTCGAGGTCACAAATCAATAATTTTATAGGTCACAAATTATTTTATTGGTCACAGATCAAAAAATTACTGGTCATAATTTTTTTATTAGTGACAGATCAAACATTTTGTAGATAACGGATTTATTTCAATTAATTTTATTTATAAATTAATTAATTAAATACATTAATGTCACAATTTCATATAATTTGGTCACACATTTCATATAATTGATCACAAATCTTAAATTTTATATGTTATAAATTATTTTACGGTCACAATTCAAAAAATTTATAAACAATTTGTTTATCGATCACAAATTAAAAATTGAAACGTCACAAATTATTTTACGGTCACAAATCAGAAAATTTATAGGCCACAAATTATTTTACGGTCACAATTCAAAAATTTTATAGGTCACAATTTACTTATCGATCACAAATAAAAAATTAAAATATCACAAATTATTTTAAGGTCACAAATAAAAATTTTATAGGTCACAATTTACTTCATTGATCACGAATAAAAAAAATTATAGATCACAATTTATCGATATATCACATTTTTCAAATTTCTTGATCACAAATTATTTTTTAGTCAAAAATTATCAAAATTTAAGGTCACAGATTAATAATGAGTGACAATAAACTAGATAGTCGATCACATACACCAAACACCCCCACCCCCGTCCCGATCCTTAGTCGACACTTGGTCACAAATCAACCAAATAATTAATCACAAACTCTCTTAATCCACCACTTACCCTACCCTACCCTAATATACCATGGGACCAGCACCTCCAACAAACCACCATTTTCAATTTCAAAACCACTACACCGACAAACCACCATTTTCAACTACAAAACCACAACTGCCATCGACATATCCATGCCAGATCCACCACCACCTCCAACAACAAAAGTCACCCCACCACTAGATCAAACATACCCCTTTCAAATCCACCACCACCACCACCACCCACCACCAGTCCCCACAACCATCAACAAACCACCACTGTCGCCGACACATCCATGCTAGATTCACCACTACCACCACCTCCACCAACAAAAAGCTACCCAACCACTAGATCCAACAAACCCCTTTCAGATCCACCATCAATCCAACAAAAACCATGGCACCAACAAAATCATCGTCAAATCACGACAGAACGCACAAACGCATTATCATCGCACTGCACCGCTACTTCTGCAATAGCGATTGCGAACCATCGACCACCATAAATCGCCAAAGAAACACTACAAACCTGCAAAACACCACAATCAGAGACCTGGTACAGATCGTCGAGAGGCTGAGGCTTCGATGCCACGCCTTAACCCTGCGCGTAGTGGCGCGGCCCTGTGGGGCTAGAATGGTGTAGATCGCCACATCTGTTGTGCCTCTGTGAGCAGAGGTTCCAATGCCGTGCATATCATGTTGCTTCGTGCAGTGCCACTTGGTGCGAGAGATGAGAGCAGCGCCGTCGTAAGTGGCGGTAGAGAGAATGTGAAGAGAGAAGATGGAGAGATGGATAAGAGGGTGGAAATGGTTTTAGAATTTGGAAATCACGACGGTGTTGCTTCGTCATGCTCGACGGTCGTAGAAAGAGATGGACGGTAGACTGCCGTGAGAAAGAGAGAGAAATGGGTATAGAGATGTAGAGAGAGAGAGAGAGAATTCAAAATGGTTGCTAGGGTTTGGAGAAAATTAATTAGGATTGTGATGAAAATTGTATAGTTAATATTTAATTAAAATATCTGATTTTTGAAAAATAAAACTTATGATATGATTTTTGAATATGGATCTTGAAAAGTAGGGTTTTATATAATTTTCACTAAAAGAATAGTAGGTGAATAGAGGCTTTCTTATTTTTATCTTGCTTTGTTTCTTTTATAATTTTATTTTTGTTTCAAGCTTCTCCATTGCAAAAATTATCGTATCATGAATATATGAAATATTGAAATTTACCTGTCGTCGAGACTAAAAGTTATCAAGATCTCATTATTTGTTATCGAACGTTATTGAATTTTGTAGATTTCTTTTAACGTTAAAACATAACATATTTTGGCTTAAAATATTAATAATCGCTTAAAAATGAAAAAGAAAAATCACAAAATTGTAGGGAAAAGAAAGAAGAAGAGAAATTGGAAGTGGAAATATGCCTATGTTTGGTCTCTATTTTATCTAAAATACATTTTTTTTTTCTTTTTAATCACACATTCTCCAATAATATAATATTACACGTAAATTCAAAACTTTCTCTTTTTACTTTAATCATACATTTCTTAAAAAATCGTTATTTCAAAATACATTTCCCCAAAACACGTTAAAATGGAGCCCAAACATGGGCTATACGAACGAAAAGCACACAGCGGAGTTGTAATGAGTATTTAACCACGTTATCACCTTACCTTTCCCTTTCTAAAATACTAATCGTTAACACGTGTGTTGCACGAATTTTATATTTGTTGTGTTTTTATTAATATAGAAATTGTAGATGTTAAAAAAAAATGTAGTTCAACATTTATTGGATTATTCAATAGTCCAAAAAACCAAACTGAAGAAATTCCAAGAAAGCATTCCTAAGGAATACTCACCTCGAAAAATATACCTGAACTTCCACTCATTTATACGGAGTTCCTTCGCAATGAACTCTTGACTAGGAGGTGTTTGTGAGTAATCCTGAAGAGGCCATAGATGACAACTTATAAAAATATCAACATATCATAAAAAATATGAGGTCAGATTCTGGAGGTACGATCAAACATACAAGAGAAGGAAAGACTTTCTCAGTTGCTCGACGAGGGACAAAGAATCCTCAATGAGTGCTAGTGTCACTTGCAGTCAATGCTTTACAGAAATAATTGGTGGATTGTTTACTCGGGATGCCAAGTTCTACTGGAAGTAGGAATAAGTCCTTTTGCTCATCCTACTAAAATCAATGAGTTAATAAAGAGAGCAACCACGCAATAAGAAGATACACAAATAAATAAATATGTTGCAGTACAGTACATGATTAAGTGGTTGCAAAGTCATTTGTGCATATACTTCATCTGTTTCAACATCTGCCTGTTATAAGAACAAACCTGTTAATATGTATATAATAGAGAAATAACATACAGCTGAACAGATGTTAGAGTTCTAAAAGCAACTCACATGCATAGTCACATTATGAAGCTGGCATATAAGTTGTGGTGATAAGCCCAGATAGTTGGGGATAATGGCATCTGCTTCCGTGTTGGTTGAGGCAGTAACATGCTCATATATAATAGTTTATAGCACAAATTTATTAAGAAGTGTGAAGGGCTACGCAAAAGTAACACCATATAGATAAAGCTTTCAAGTGACATCATTTCTGAAGCTTGTACAACAATTAATTGCAAAAATAGCCACTACAACATGACCCGTGAGAAAATTTTCAACCACCACACCCCCAGAAACAAATAGGCAAAGAAACAATTTTGGTAAGAACGGATAAGAAGTGCAATAAACAGCAACATGTTACACTATTTAACTGTATCTTGCTAACAAGGTTTCGACAAATAACTCATCAACTAAGAGTTGTTCGTTTTCCAAGAAAACTAATTAATAAGAAGATAGTTACCCATATTCGATAATTATATTTAAACAAACTGAATACACTTGATAGCTATAAAACTTGAAGAGCATCCTCAGATCAATTTCTTTTCTTCATTTTCCTTAGAAATTTGTATTATTGATGTACAGCCAACAACAAGTGTGACATATAAGTGTTTTGTTTTGACACATATATTATAGTAGGGTAAATTGTTCTTGTAAACTACTAGCCACCAATAAATATGTGCAATCACTTATCAAGAATTTCTGGTCAAAATCATATAAAAAGTTGCACAAGAAGTAACCTAAGTAAAAGAATTGTAGACTATTGTAAACACAGAAATATATATACAATAAAAACTAACCAAACGTGCACTCCTATCCCATGGATGACACACACTATGTACGCAACCAATCATTTGAATGTCATAGCAAAACTTATGACTGTGCTACAATTATTTCAAATATCTACCATCATGATATAAGTATGCAGTTAAGTCAATGACGCAAAAAGAGATATTAAATAAATGGAATTTGGATATGGACAGAATATAATGAAATAGAGCTACTTTGAGTTTCCCTTTGAAATGAGAATTATGCTATTTCAGGAAGTGTTCACATGAAGTGCCATGATTGCTCCTCTTTCATTTTTTCAAATTTAATTAAATAATATTTATATTCTTTACTTAATATTTTCTTTTTGTTTAAATTTTTTATATATGTAATTAAATGAAAAAAATTAAATTGATAATTAGCATAATGAAATATTCTTTTTGACGAAATTAGCAAATTTTTTTTTCATTTTATTTTTTAATTTAAAAGTATTTCTTCAATGTAGTTGTTACAATTTAGTTCACTTAATATTATGAGATTATGCTGTATTCCATTATCTTATATTCGATGTGCTAATATTTAAATTTTTGAAGCACGAAGTACAACTTGGACGGGACTTTGAGACAAATGCCGAGTAAGGACCTGGAATGATAGCCTTGGTAGTTACACTACCGTATTGGAAATGCTGGATTAGCAGCATGCAGATATGCTACACCAGTCCTTTTTTTGGCCCATGTACGAGTTGAGAGCTATACAGTTCTTGGGATAGATCATCGATGCCCTACTGTGTCGATTGCTGAGTCCAATTAACGACAATACCCTCCACTTTGACATCGGAGGCAAAGTCGCCAGTTTGCCTATGTTCGAGTTTGTCCTGATCACTGGACTGGAGATTATGGCGATGATACAGCTCGTGCGGAGGCTTAGAGAGAGGCAGCAGGCTGTACGATACTTTCTTCCAAGGACATGGGACGGTGTTGCTGCCACAGTTGATGGATGCGATCAGGGGGTGTGACCATATATTAGACTGACTGAAGTTCAGCATGGTCTACATCATCGAGAGCATGTTGCGATGTCACCACAGGAATACAATGATCGACCTATTCCATTTGGAGATGGTCAACGATCTTGATGTCTTCAACACATATCCGTGGGGCCGAATGTGTTTCGTGGACACAGTGCACGTTTCACCATATCACACTCGAGGTCGAAGGGGGACCATGCGTAAGTACAATTCATATGGATTGCCCCTGGCAGTGAAGTAAATGTTTGACATAATTAACGTTAAAATATTATTTATAATAAATATGAATATAATAATTATATGTGTTGTAGATCTGGGCGTATGAGACCGTCTCCCCTCCTAGGTACTCGATTTGCGATGCGATGGGAGACATGCTGTACTCGGATGCATCGACGAGCATCCCGAGCAAATGGATGTCCAATTAGCAAACAGTTATCAGCTCTCTCGATGACCCTCAAGTGAGGTAATACATTTGCGATTTATATTGTGTGTAGCTCCAAAATATGATCACACGATCGTTAACTAATCGAAATGTGAATATGCTATCTTGAAGTCATAATTGATTTGATGCCGTCGATAGGGAAAGAGGCTCCTGGTTATGTGTGTGAATTAGCCGCTTCGTACAATAAAGACGACCAGGTGTCCGATTCCATCCTGAGCTGAGATGAAGTATGTGAATTGAATATAATTTATTGATTACAGTTTTGTATGCGTTAGCCGATTTTTATTAAAAAAATAATTTTTAATGTTCCCATTCATGTAGGAGCGCGGTCCAATTGATCGACGATCACTCTATCGAGGGCATCACAGTCGCCGAGGGGGTCACCATCGTCGAGTGGATCACATCCGTCGATCAGGTCTCCTTCTCCCTCGCCCACTCACCTACGTCGTAGATCTCCTGCACACAGTCAGAGGCATTATTTCGCTAATTTATATGACTGTCTGATTGTATTTATAGCGGGGAGGTGGGGAGACTGTGACAAGAGTTGAGCATCCACCCTACTCATGTCTCTGACGGGATAAAGCAATCAAATACTCATTTGTAAATTCATTTACATTATCGTTGTCCTGAAATATCGATTGAATTTTGTGCATCATAGCGATGTCACAATGAGGAACAACTGTCTCAGAAATATTAGTATCATCCTCGCGAGTTATCTCTATTGTATCCCAAAAATTATTTGCATTATCATCTGCTCCATCCGAATGCTCATCTCTACCTTCCACGTCGTTCTTCCTCACTAAAGTCCTCAAACAGGTGTCATTTGCGTTTTATTCAACTCAAACAGATAATTCACTTCAACATCAGATGTAATCTTCATAGGTGGAATAGAAAATGACAAATGCTCTTTGAATTGAAATCTCATTACCATTTCGTATCGAGATGAATCAACGTTTAGTTTGTCTTGTATATCATGATACAGTTCATCGTACAATGCACTCTCTGTTATATGTGTCGGAATATCACCTTATGACATGTCATTCGTCCATTTCAATACCCATCGATTATTTTCATTCAATTTAAAATCACCAAAGTAACAAATCGAGAGTACAATTATCATATTTGCATAACAAAACATAATTTGTAAACATTATTAAAAAATTCGACTCATAGTGACAACATAAACTTGTTAAAAAAAAATTAAAAAAAAAAAAAATATATATATATATATAACAGCCGACTCTTAAGCAGGCTGTTCGGCTGTTAACATCCGACAGTTAACAGTCGGCATGGCTATTTTTTCATAAAAACTAGTTAAGGCCGTAATAGCTGACGGTTAATCGAAAAGTAATATGTTGATGATTTTTTTTTTCGTTCATGTTTAGAAAAATTATACATCTACTAAAAAAAATTTCTTCTTGTAATCTATGTCAAATCTTAATTTATCGATTAAAAACGTATGCACATTTAACATAAACGAAATTAAATATACGTAAATATACTTATCGATTCGAAATAATTGACAGAAGACAAGTTTTTTTCTTCAGCTATCGATATTTTTTAGATTTTCGGATTGAAGAAGATGAAATTTTTTTTATCTATATTGGAGTTGATTTTGAAATTTTAAGTAGAGAATGTTTAATTTTTATTTGTTAATTAAAAGGATAGTATTCTCTTTTTAACAAAATCATATTTTGTAATTATTTTGCACATTTAAAGGTATTTTCATCTTTAAACCTCTTCAATGTGAAAATATACATTTAACAAAAAGTCAAATTGAAAATTTCGACCTTTAACTGGCCTTTTTAAAAGTACCCTTGCATCTACGGTACCACAAAACTGCCGATTGAAAAGGAGGAAACATTGGAATCGAACATTTTCTACAGTTCTGCTGCATGAAATGAAATCAAACTTCTAAACGCTCCACAATTTTGCATCGGCAGATTCATTTATATCTGTTAATTCCTTTTCGGTGTTCAGCTCAGCTTCACTTATTTTACAATTTATAATTTATTGGTGACAGTTCAGTTTTCAATTAAATCAGGTAATTGAAAAAATATTAGAAACCAATAGACCCAGCTCATCGATAACTGTTCTTTTGTTGAATAAACATTTATTATATTGGGTTTTCAATTCCATGCTAAAATATTTACTGGGTGTATCATATTTCGTGTGTGTTCAGTATATGCTGCGAATTACATATATATTATCGTTCCTGATTTTTTTTTTTTCGATTTTTCTGTTTGTTGTTGTTTTGAATTTTTTTCCTTATTTTATGGATAAATAAATTAAAGTATTGGGTTTTCTTTGATCGAGTGTTTATCTTTGTTGTTATTAATTCTGAAACTCGAAACCCTTTATTTGTTTAGTGTAAAAGGGTAAAGGAATAGAAAGGAAAGATATTCGTTCATAAATTGATTAAATTTAGTTAAATTTAAAGAAATGGTAAGTTGCCTCTGTAATTTCTTTGGAAAGATTGAATCTTTTTATTGTATGTGCTGGCTATTCTGTTGTTAGTCATTATATGATAACCTACGTAACCTTGAAGAAGGCAAAAGAAAAATAGCTTTTTTCTTCCTTTTCCTTTTGTTTCTCGAGTGAGGAGAAACTGGTGGAAGAAATGACCTTGATTTCTTAAAGGCGGAGGGCCGGTGGCTGGTGCAAGCGGCTAGCTTTTATATTGACAGTAGCAGTTTCTTGTGGCAGTATCTTATTGACTGTTGTGTGCCAGTGTTTGATGCTTAGACCGCGATAGAGATGATGCAGTTTGCAACACACTCCCTTACCTGCATGTCATATTTATTTTTTGATCAATGCCTTACACGTGGACAATTAATATAAATATGTGACGGCAACACTTGAACCAAGGTCTTTTGCATTATCTGATACCATGTTGAACCGCCCTATCTAAAAGTTTAAATCGTATTTAAATTTAGTCTTGTCTGTGGTTAACTATGCTTGACCTTGAATAGGGTCGGCTTACAAAGTGTGTAAGCAAAGAAACTGGTTTGTATATTTCTCCGAGTGCACCAAAAGCTTGCAATTTCAAAGATGTCTAATGTGGAGGGTAAAAAGATTTCAATGCAGGATATAAAACTGGTAAGCATTTGAGCTCGTATATTTTTTATTGAATATATATCTGCTGGTTTACTACTTCTGAAATTGGGTGAAGAAGAAAAGGTAACAAAGAAAAAGGTGTTCTGTTGTATTAAAACTTAAGATGGCAAAAAGACAAGGGATAATGCTTTTGGTTTGAATTTGACCATAACTTCTGAAAGTAGAGGAAACGCATTTTATGTTATTGTTTTACTCATCAGTGTTCCTTTATGTACCTACCCACTCTATGTTAGGTAATTGTAAGATAATCTATGTCTCTGTTTTCCTTTTCCTAAAGATTTTATGAATACTTTAAAGTAATTCTCATTTACTCTATTCTCAGCCGGAAAATAATGTGTGTTGTTCAACCGAAACTCATTGATCATGGGGTAACGTATTTTTTTAAGCATATTTTGTACCTTTTCATTGAAGTTAAAAATTAATGGAAGGTACATGGCAACGTAAATTTTTATGCGACTATCTAGTGTTTTGAATATTAATTTGATTCTATTTTTCCCAGTTAATTAAAGAATATACCAATAAACAGCTTCGGTTAATTATCCCAAAATAATCGAGGACGACTTTTATATAGTATAAAATCCTTTAAAGAACGAATCTGGATATCTTTCCATTTGTTGTAATACTTCAGGCCAATATAATTATATATACTAGGATGCCTTGGCGTAACCTTAGACTTCTACTTCCTTTAGGAAGAGAGCCTTTTTGCTTTTCTTTCATCAGAGATATTAAAGATATATCTGAGCTGTATTGATTGTGTTTTTCTTTTCTCGAGATAAGAAATGAGTGTTTTTCCTTGCCATACAAAGGGAAAAATTGTTCATTAAATAATATTATTCTCCTAGGTTCCTATTGATCCATTTGCTAACAACAACTGACCAATGGACTTTAAATGAGATCGACGAAGAGATTATATTACGACTATATTGCCATCTTTATATGATTGTATTTACCATATTAGGAGGATTACATACCATAGGTGTACATTACCGTATTAGATTGATTACGCACCATAGTTATACATATCTCTATTCTATATAATGAAAGGACCCCAGAAGGGAAAATCATTCAGCCTAAAAACTTTGTCATGGTATGGCTGCAATCTTTTACAAGTCAATATTACTATAAATTCTGGTTTCTGAAATCAGTGAACGTATGTGATAGATAAAATTTGAGTCCTTACTAAATTTATGTAACGACAAATAAATATTTTCCTACATTTGGTCTGATATCAACGGATTTTTATATTTTGAGGGTTTCTATTTGTTATTTCTACGTTCAACTACAGTAATATCAATTTTTAACAATGTTTACTGTCATTTCATAAGATACTTTAAATAATAAGACATTTGGCAGCACAATCTCTTCCTGTTGATTTCAATGAGGAGGAAAGGAAAAAAGAAAATAATATCCAATTGGACGATATATGTCAGTTTTCTTATTATTCCATTTGATCTATGAATATTTCAGGTGGAAAATCGCATAGAACGGTGTCTCCAACATTACATGAATAAGGAAGAAGTTGTGAACGCTCTTATCCAGGACAACGTAGATCCTCGTTTTACTGATATAGGTATTGTTATTCATGTTTAACTGATAAACACCTCGACACTTCAGGATTTATCAAAGTTGGGAAATTGCATCAACAATCATTTTGTTCTTGAACTTTTGAACATTCAGGACAGTAGTGTTCTGATACTATTGGTCCTCTATGACTAGTTGCCCATTGTCATAGCTCACTGCATCATTTTCTCTTGTAGCATTTACTAGAGAGTCAAATGATTCATTGACTTTTCCTTTCTATATGTTTTCAAGATTTATTCTACTTGCTTCTAATGCAAGTTATTTTACACTAGAAGGTGATTAAAAAGGTTCCATAATTCGCATAGCGTGTTGCATTAAGAGCATGCCTCTAAGAAAATATTAAGCCAGCTTAACATATCTTATCTAAAAACTCGCAATTCATTTTTATTTATTTATTTTGATGTCTTCACAATTCTTGTTTCCCACCTTTTCTGACTTTATCATGTCTTTCACGCAGTATAGTAATAATGTTGCATTTTTGTAGGCCTTCTATTTCTAATTATGTCACCTGTAGCTAGTATAATTTGCTCTCTGTCTTCCAGTTTGGCGGAGGCTTGAAGAACAAAATCCAGAATTTTTCGATGCTTACTACCTTAAGTTGTTGGTGAAGGAACAAATCATGGAATTCAACAGGTTGCTCTCGGAACAGGTGGAGCTGATGTGTCGAACAGGATCAATTGGGATGGCCTCCATACCCACGTCTAATGGATCTCATGTTTCATCTAGTAAGACATCTTTCTACTTAAATACTTCAAAGTGCTTCAACTGTTTTGCTCTCTCTTTAATCTTTATCATAGTGTGGGCAAATTCATGTAATATCTAAGTTACTCTATAGTGTTTTTCATCATTTGTTCACAGGAAAATGTTCCAAGAATGTGGAGACCGGGCACAATAAACATTACTATATCAACATAACAAATGTCATTCTAGGGGGATGCAATAATTAATTCCATTGAAATAAGCAGTGGCCTGGTTGGCACCACTGAGGGAAAGATAAAAACTGTAGGCACCTTTACTCTGAAGCTGCAGAAGGCATACTTGTTGATTCATTATTCCAAGGATAAGGTGTATTCTTGGGACTTTCTATGCTGGGCTAAAAATCAAATTCCATTGGAATGTTGAAGGAATGTCTAACTAGTCATCTAGCTTGAAGGTTTGGTGTTGTCTTAGCAACGACCCTTCTGAAATAATTTCTTCTTGTAGCAAATATAACATTACTTATTGTTTCAGGTCTACCATTGAATTCCTTTCAGCCACTTCTTACTTGATAAGTTTACTATTGTAAATATTTTCAGCACCTTCATTAGTACTTCTACTGCTCCGGACCATCAGATTCGAAGAATACATAAGTGTTTTAAATCAATCCCTTGACAAAAGGAAGCATTCATATTAATCAGCGGCATTTCTTGGTTAAAGACAATTGTTAATGCTCCTGCCACATTCCCATTCCCTAGGAGAAGAAGTCGTAGAGCTCATTTGAGTACTCGTGTACCACTTCTCATCATGCTGGGTGCTCCTTAGATGTGGCAATTGGGTGCATTTGGACCTAAATGGATGTCAAAAGTTTTGTTGAGAAGAGGGTTGAGACACCTGTCAACTCGTATCCTCCCATTTTTGCTAATACGAACTATAATATCTTAAAAAAAAAAAAAAAAGAACCGCATAAGCAAGCAACCCCAACACTTCCCATCCTGCCATACCTCATCAACCACCACTACAGTTTATTGTCTAATTATATACACAAAATGCAAGAAACAATGAAGCAGTAAATCTCATTTACACCTCATTAAGAAAAGCTATTTTTTGTGCTTTTATAGCTGTAAACCCAGTAAAAATGCTGAATAACTGATTTTAATTAGGAAAGCGACTTCATTATAATCACTCCCTAGCTAATCTATAATACCCCTTCTCTCAGCAATGGTTGATTCTTACCAAAAAGTGGTTGTGTTTGATCTTGTTGGTTGTTGGTGGTAGAGCGTTGTGATTTATGGCAGGGAATGATTGGGAGGAGCTAGTTATCATGCCCTGATAGTGATGGGACATGCCGATGGCTAGGCACACATACAGTCACAACAAAGGTTGGCTGTGCAGCAAGCTGTTCCAAAGGCAGACACCCGGAGGCAGTATATGGCTTATCTCAACCTATTGGCAGGCACTTCTTTCACTAGTAAATATTGAGAATGTTAAAAAGAACAAGATTTGCTCATAATGAGAATCCTCGTGGTCTCACAGATATGATCCATCAGAGATGTCTTAATAGGTGGGACTTGCTAGTGTTGAAATAGGGTAACTCTGACATTCGAAAATACACAAGAATGTTCTTATTAGAAGTGTTAGATAGGTTTAATTAAGTTGATGCTATGACTTCCCTGGTTTTGAAATATTAGTATATTAGTGTAGTCTAGTTGGTGTTCTTTTTACAATGTTAATTTCCCAAAACTTATTCTGGTTACTAAATTACGCGGCTTTATGGTGCATGTGAAAATATTATATTATCTAGTTAATTTGAGATATTTTATTTCACTAGTACGCACATGTCTGATCTTATAAACTAAGAATTCAGTACAAAATATCTGTGACTATAATGGTCTCCTCCTCTCCTTGCATGTCGTTTTGTTTTATTGGAACTCGTTTTAAATGGGATGCAGTATACTTCCTGCTCTACAGAGTTTAACTAGTATGTCTATCTGACAACAGAGGATGTGCAGCAGCCAAATGCATTCAATAATTGTGGATCATCAATCCAGTCTTGTGTGCAAGAAACTCTTGATGTATCTGCTCATGGTAGAAAGACGGGTGTTTCACCAAACTTGTTCTTGGGTCAGCATTCAAATGTGGAATTGGCACAAGCAACAAATGAGAAGGTTGTCAAAACAAAAGCTGGTTATGCTGGTAGTTCACCTTACTACTTGAGTGCACATAGCAATTTAATGGAATCACGTCCTCTGATGGGTGATGCATCTGTATCATCTTTCACTAGCTTTGAGCCCAGTGTACAGCCCCTGAATGACATGCACTTGGGTGGAAATGTTCCATCATTTGGATTTTTGGGGCAAATTCCTCAAAGTCAGTTTTGGTCCCCAGACATGGCAGCTGATTTCTGCAGTAGTTCTGGTTTGCTCTCTTTACCTCTACACACACACACACACACAAAACAGGTGGAATTTCATATCAAAGATTGCGATTATGTACTGTTTGACGTGTTTTGAGTCTGTCCCTCTTCTGTGCAATTTCAGAATTACTGGAGAGTTACTCTAAGCTTCCCATACTATCAACCGGTGTGAACAACTTTATGAATCCCCATGGTAGGTGTGATCACTCGTCAGAACTTTTGGTTGTTCATTTGTTTTGGAGAATAACTAATATTTGCATCTTGGAATTCAGGAGACATGGAGAGTGTGGATTCTGTATCTGAAGGGTTACGATATCAAGGTCATGGTAGTGATTGATGGACTGATGCCATTGTACCTTTCTACACCTATAAATATGACAAATAAGAAATTTGTGCATTTGCACTTTTCTTATCAAACCTGATTGGCTACATTATTTAAGTCATTTGTCTTTTTATTCCCCATGTTACATCTTGGTTTGAAAGAATGTTCGACCTCGTGTTCCTCTCATCAGTATCATATATGCTGATTATGCTCAGTTTTGTCTTGTTTAGTGTAGTTTGATGTCTTGTGGTTAATTCCATGCACTTATTTCAGATATAAATGTAGTTGGATCATCAACAAAACGTTAACTGGGACTAATTATGTTGTTTGTTTAGTCGAAAAGGGAAATACTGATGTAGTACTTTTCCAGCCCTCCAAGTTCATGCTTGGTATACATTTCTGTAGGAAATTATGTTGCAAAATTGTAGTCTCGCGATGATTATTAGGAAGTAGCCTTATTTCGGATGTCCTGCTTTTCCTTTCCTGCTAGAACAGAGAATTCTCTCTATTCCCTTGCTGACTATTGGCAAATCAATTTGTAAAACTAGGGTTAGAAATCACCAAAAGATTTGCATATCAAACTTGGTGATTAATTACTTTGTTTCTTGAAAAACTGCCATTTATTATTTTTCTGTGACAGTTTTTAATCTTTTTGATTTTTTGTGTGATTCTGCAGATCCTACTACACGGATTGAACTTTTTGTATATTTGGTTTCATCTACATGGTCAAGACTTCAGACATCTCAAGGAAATGAACTTTGATTTGGAATCTGTTTCATTGCATTGTCTTTTTTCTATTTGAATGTTTATAAAGCAGATATTACATCTTTGTTAGGTTGTCTTGTAACTTTGAGAGTGATACCTTAGTGTAATGGTTTTAAAGCTGTATGAATAGGGCAGTATCTTTGTATACTGTCCTTTTCTTTTTTCCTTTATCAGTTCTGTAATTATTGAGAATGAAAGACCTTTTCCAGGATCTGCTTGTTTATATCTATAGACATTAAACTGTTCCAGCACGAGCTTTGTTGGGTTATAACATTATATTGTAAGTTAAATCCTAGCAATTTGTTTCGTTCTCAGTCTGAGGAAGTTCAATAAATTTTCATTTGGTTACCTACAGTTTGAGAGCATATGCATTGCCCCCCAAATATCTTGAATTACAGAACTTTGAGTTCAGCATTTTGAACGGTGGATGAAAACTTTTGCTCCATTTCTGTGAATCTACTGTTTTTTTATTAAAATTGAAGGTAATTTTCATTTCAACAATGCTTATTCCAAACAATATGAAAGAGGTTCTGTACCAGAAGTAAAGGAGGGTATTTACTATTTAGCTATATGGGTTGTGCTATTTCAGGAGAAATTAACAAAAAAAGCCCCTAGGAGATCTGAGTGAGAGTCGAGCCAAAAATAAATAATTCAATTTTGGATCGATTATTTTAAACTTGAAAATCAAGATTGAATGATCATTTAACTAGCATTATTCATGTTATGACCAAGCAATTTTATAGGCAGACGTTACAACGACATTTGTAATTAGAATTAGAACACTTGATCATATTACTGCAAACACAATTTCAACAATGACTCATCCAAAGTAAGAAACATGAAAACACAATAACATAACATGAGAAAGACAGTAGCCCAACCATCACAATTTCGAGAAACTTAGAGAGGCCAATTACTTTAATAATCTTCGCCTTCGCCTTCATCTTCATCATCTACACCCTCAGCACCAACTTCTTCGTAATCTTTCTCAAGTGCAGCTAAATCTTCACGAGCTTCACTGAACTCACCTTCCTCCATTCCTTCACCAACATACCAGTGAACAAATGCCCTCTTGGCATACATCAGATCAAATTTATGGTCAATGCGCGAAAACACTTCAGCCACCGCAGTGTTGTTGCTGATCATGCACACAGCTCGCTGCACCTTGGCAAGATCACCGCCAGGTACCACTGTTGGAGGTTGATAGTTAATACCACATTTGAAGCCGGTTGGGCACCTGTTAAAGTCCAGAGGAGAATATTTTCAGAATGGACGGTCATAAATAGAGGACAACAAACATAATTGCCTCTAAATAAACAATCCTCAAGAGTAGTTTAATCGTCTAACTAGGTATTAAATAACTAAAACATGCAGGGGAATGGAAAGTTCAAAACACACAAATCATGGTTGATTTTGTATGCTAGGTCACCCCTGAAGTGGCCCGTGCTTTTCATTGAGAGGGCGCATGCTTCTGCATGGCTGCCAGGTTGGTAACTGCTTCAAACCAATAGAGGTATATTTGACTCGCCTGAACTTTTTGGACCTTGTCAAGACTTAATTCTTATTGCCACCAAGTCAACTACCCAGAAAGAATATTTCAATGTATTCTTTTAAACCCAAATCACAAAACCCGACGAAAAAACATATTACTTGCTCTTTCCTCGTTATTACGAGTAAATATTTGTCAAGATGCAACGAAATATGATTTTTCAATAAGTAAACCTTGCGAAGCTATCATTCTATATATAAATTTATATATTCTGCTTGACAATTAGTTTCCTTTAGCCAATTTATACTCGATTTCTTACCAGTCAACAAACTGAACAGTCCGTTTTGTTTTGATAGTAGCAACAGCAGCATTCACATCCTTGGGAACAACATCTCCTCGGTACATCAGGCAACAAGCCATGTATTTCCCATGTCTGGGATCACATTTTGCCATCATACTCGAGGGCTCAAATACAGCATTAGTAATCTCAGGGACTGATAGCTGCTCATGGTATGCTTTCTCGGCTGAGATCACAGGGGCATATGATGAGAGCATGAAATGAATACGAGGGTATGGTACAAGATTAGTCTGGAACTCAGTAATATCCACATTAATGGCCCCATCAAACCGTAAAGAAGTGGTCAAGGATGATATGATTTGAGAAATCAACCGGTTCAAATTGGTATAGGTGGGCCTCTCGATATCTAGAGATCTCCGACAAATATCATAAATTGCTTCATTGTCCAGTAGCACAGCCACATCTGTGTGCTCAAGAAGGGAATGAGTCGAGAGAACACTGTTGTAAGGCTCCACAACGGCAGTGGACACCTGCAATTGATATCAAAAACATGTCTAAGTCACGTAGAACAACTGAGGGCTAATATACCTACAGCTATATGCAGTACACATCGGAAGTTACTTATCAGAAAGTGTTAAAATTCAGTTTACAAAGGCATTCGAAATTTCAAAATATATTCATAAAGCTCTGTTGCTTTATATAGAGGACAACTGCAACCATGAATGGTCAATGAAAAACTAGATCTATTGCCAATTTGCCATAAGTTCATAATTGCGCAAAACATGATAACTTAATAGGTAGAGGATTGAAGCAACTATTAGAATGTTAACTTTAAGCACCTGAGGAGAAGGATAGATGGTGAAGCCAAGCTTTGACTTTTTGCCATAGTCCACGGACAAACGTTCCAAAAGAAGAGAACCTAATCCAGAACCAGTACCACCACCAACAGCATTGAACACCAAAAATCCTTGCAAACCTGTGCAATTATCGGCCAACTTCCTCACTCTGTCCAGGCATACATCAACAATCTCTTTCCCCACTGCAGTTAAATCATCACCGTCAAATTAACCCACACAATTGGAGATATATATTATAGTGGTGGCACTGGCCTAAGTTTTCAGAGATATTGATTGACACAAACATGTGATTTTCATGTAAACCAGGCATTTTGCCAAAAGGTGTATTAACAGTTACCTGTGTAATGGCCTCTTGCGAAATTGTTAGCAGCATCTTCCTTTCCGGAAATGAGCTGTTCAGGGTGGAAGAGCTGGCGATAAGTCCCTGTTCTGACTTCATCAATAACAGTTGGTTCAAGATCAACAAATATAGCTCTGGGCACATGCTTCCCTGCACCAGTCTCACTAAAGAAGGTGTTGAAGGCATCATGTGCTGCACCCACTGAGGTATCGCTGCAAAACCACAAACAATTATGCATCAAAATGAGAACTCGTAAACTGAAGAGTAATTGAGAGCAAACGAAAAGACACCAAAATAAAATACAATGTACGAATTAAAGAAACAGCTTGCTTTTACATTTCCAGTTTGATCTGAAAACCGTGTATCTCTTGCTGTAGAGAATTCACAGTTTACTGAGATTGAAGTATTTCACATTTTATTGGACTAATCAAAAGAAAAATCATTTTCGTGAATCTTTAATCCCCATGTTCGTCATGCTATGAATATAGATAGGTTTCTTTTGAAAATCATTCAGTTTTCCAANTCTTTAATCCCCATGTTCGTCATGCTATGAATATAGATAGGTTTCTTTTGAAAATCATTCAGTTTTCCAATATCAACCACGAAGCATAGATAATTCACGTCTAACGTGATAACATTAAAAAAAAAAAAAAAAGAGTCACAAGATCCGTCTAAAAGCTTCAACATTTCAGAAATATATTAAATAGCAAAATGGAACCGCAAATATTTAAACAAAGGGGGAAAACTCAACAATTACTTCCTGCACCACAAAACAGAATAATAACAATCACCATCAAATTGAAAAAGAAAATACACCAAAAAACCTTATATACGTAAAACAACAAACATACAATGATAGAAGAATATGTACGTACGCCAAGATAGATAGAAAGTTGTATACCTGGGCATCATGCCATCGGGCTGGATGCCATGTTCAAGGCAATAGAGCTCCCAACAAGAATTTCCCACCTGAATTCCTGCTTGACCTATATGAACGCTTATAATTTCTCTCATTTTTTCTGTACGGAACCTGTTTCTCTCTCTAGGTCCTTGATGGCAATAAGAATGAATTTCCTCTCTCTCTATATTTGTGAGATTGAACTTAAGAAAGGGGGATTTGATAAATGGTTGGCGTCCGGAGAGTGGCCCCCGCCATTTGACGCCAGCCATAGTATGGGCCCCACATTCCGTCGGCCAGTGAAATGACAAAATCAACTCTGGCTTTGTTGTAATAATTCCCTAGCTGGTGATAAAAATAAAGAATTAAAAAGGGGTATAATAGGCAATACAGGAACTGGTCCAGGGTGTACCATGTGCAAAGACAAATTGTACAGTCACAAATTAGGTCACTTGCAATTGGCGGGGAGCGAGGATTTAGGCTGTTACCATGTTGCTGTTATTAAGATATGATGTCATGCAATGCCTTGACCATTTTTTTTTTTTTAAGCATAAATTTTGTGAGGAGTGAAAAAGAAATACGGGGTTAAAACATAGAAAAAAGTTACGTATTTATTTTATTCAAATAAGAACTAAAATTACTTGGATAAATTATAGATCTAACCTCAAAATCGAGTCGGATTTAAGGTAAATTCTTATGGAGTTTTGTAAATATGGAAAAAGAAATGTCTCCTATTC
This sequence comes from Fraxinus quadrangulata, assembly GCA_903798255.1. Taxonomy (NCBI): domain Eukaryota; kingdom Viridiplantae; phylum Streptophyta; class Magnoliopsida; order Lamiales; family Oleaceae; genus Fraxinus; species Fraxinus quadrangulata. The sequence continues at coordinate 48,966 of CAIGRB010065957.1, forward strand.
TCAATTAGTTTGAGTTGTTCTCCGTATACAAACAAATTGTTGGGATGGATTTAAGAGGGGAATGGGGTATTGTTTTGTTGGGCATTGGAACGACAATGTTAGTTACCAACTTCCATAATTAATTACTTGTCTTTCACATGCACACGTTCTCATTCTTCACTGGCTATGGAGTTAACTGCTCGCATAGTTTTCAACTTCAAATACTTTGGGTTGCACCCAAAACGTCTTGACAACTCTTTATTAGCTAACGATCAAAACAAATAATACATTTTGTAAAATTTTAAATCAAAAAAATGGACGAGATAATTTATTGTCATTACATTAGTATATAAATGTTGTTCTTGTGTTTTAGAATTAACTCATCATGTCTGGAGCAAATTAACAGATTGTTATTACTTTATCGAACTATTATTTAAATAGTTGAAAACAAATACAAACGAGGTGCAAAAAGTGCCTTGAAGCATTCTTGTTCTAGAGAGGGTGAGAAAGCTCTCATAATCCAAACTATTCATATTGTCTGATTAAAGCACCCCAAAAGATTTGAATGTCAAACTTTTTCTAATAAAAACGTGGGGTCTATGCTTTTACTCATATCTATAAACATTTAAGTCACTTTTATCAGAGAGACGTACAAATATCATCTATTAGTTTAAATTTAAAACGTTTATAATCATCTCCCAACATCTTTCTTGCCCAAAAAAGCAAGGTTCTTGGTTTAGATTTAAATTTATCCAGAATTGTATGGTGATACCAGTAAGAGTCGTAAAAAGTTGTTTTGAAAGTGAAAACCTAGAAACGCTGCAAATCATTTTCTACCTATTTAGTGCCACTTAAATCAATTTCCCTTGGATGTAGAAGAAATGGGCCAATTGAAACTACAAAATATAAGTGGAAATTAGGAAGGAGTTTTAATTGGCCTCCCTCAAAAATCTAGGGTTTAGTAGTTGCATTGGGCTTTTTCTGAGTTCGCTAAATTATTTTCTTGGTTTATTTGTAGGATTAATTAACATGGGGTCCCAAATATTTCAAAGGTTTGTGCTTAAGGTCCTTTTCTAATAAAAATCGTAACGTTTAAAATGTCAAATTTTCGAATAAAAACACAAAAGGAAGACTTGAGGTCAATTCTAGCACAAGCAAACATTTGAGGCACTTTATACCAAACTTTAGTAACTTGTATAATTCATTTCTTCTTCTGTTTTAATCATTAGTATTTATATTCGCTTAATTATTAACATCTGGATATTTGTAACTTCTAAATTTTTTTAAATAGTCCTGAATTTTACCGCATGACTTTTAAAAAGAGTTTTAAAATCTGAAAGACTCTTTAAGCAACGCGCTTTGCAGGTGCAAGTACAACTGTGTAAATAAAACTCTTTCCAGTTTCGATTTATGCAAGGGAAATGCTATTTGTACACTTCAAAGTGTACATCACGTTTGACATTTCTTTTGTTTTAAAAAATGGTTGGAAGGAAAATTATATATATATATATTTTTTTTTTTTTCTTTTTTCTTCTACTATATCATAGCTTAATTTTTTTAACTTATTTAATTTAAAAGGTAAGTTCTAATTTTCCTCAAAATTATATTCATTCACGATTTCACAAGTGTATTTATTGATTGACTATGCAATTGGGCTTGTTTGCGCCCATTTTCGTAAAAAAAAAAAAAAAGGAAAAAGTGGCAAACTGTCAAACTTGGTGTACAAACATGATTGTTTATGCAATACAAAGTAACACTAGTTTGGTGGCAATTTTTTTGAATTTTGAATTTTTGAAGAATGTGTGATTAAAAAGTAGAAAAAAAAAAATTGAGTTTATGTGTAGAATATTTACAATTAAGTTGAAAAAATAGTTGACACAAAATAGTTTTTAACCATTTTAAAATTGAATGGATGAGATGTGGTGTCTTAAAGAGAAGACCACATTAAGTTGAAAAATGATATGCTGTCCTTAGACCTAATGATTCATTATTCTGATTTTCTGTGATGGCAGCTTTTGATTTGATCAATGGGGTTGATTTCTAAATTTCAGGTCAGAATACAATTGGATTATTCATCTTTGCATGTTTTAGTGATGCATATTTTTGAAAAATTACCCTGTTTCACAATTTCCATGATTATTGTTTCCGCTGGGCTTCTTAGACAAGCTAAATATACCACTTCCCGCCTTGGATCATTTAAATAAAGTCTGTAAAATTGAATAGAATTACAGTCATGTAAATAATCAGTCATCTGCATAAACCATTTCAAAATATTTATATAAGGGGATTATTTCGCACTGATCAAGCTTGTGTAGTTCATCACATTCCCTTCGCTCCCCCATACATGCTGCTAATCGTTGGGATTGAAATTCCATAGTGAAGGAATTCTTTACTAGACAGCAGTTATCTTTGTCTTGGGTGGCTAGCATTGATGGAATTAGGAGTTCAAAATTTGTTTCCAAATCTGCCACCCGTAAAGAGGATTGTTGGGAAATTATTTAATTTGTCATGTGGGCCGACATATGTAATTAATTATGTATAAAAGCTATTTTAAAATTAAACTCAAAATTAAAGTGATCTAATAAAGAATTAAGTAATTGGGCTTTAAGCATCAAAATAAAGTGTGGGTCGAATTGTATGTATAGAGATCAGATCCATTAGGGTTTGTATTTGACGATGGGCCGAATACATATGAAAATTATATATAGGGTTATGGTCCCTAATTCCTATGTAATTTTCTCATTATTTGTATCATCTCATCAATACAAGAATTAATAGAGAAAGCATATTGAAGAGGAAGATAAAAAACCCACAATCAAAAATCAAGAATTACAGTGAAATTAAAGTTGTCTCCCTTAGTTGTAGGGTGACACTTGATTTTCATTCCTCATCCCATATTTTTTAAGAACATTATCGATACAACTTTTTTATAATAATTCAAAAATACACCGAGAACGATTACTGTATATCTATATCCTTAATACAGAAGAGGCGTTACCAATATTTTTCATTTCAAAATTTTATAACAGAAATCTATTGGTTTCGTGTAATAAGCTTATATCATTGTAGAAAAGCAGTATGTCATCGACATACAATACCAAAAAAATATACTTACTCTTACTGAACTTGCGATATACACAATCATCAACTGAATTCATTCAAAATCAAATGAGATAATTTTTTGATGAAATTTTTGATATCATTACGGGAAATCGACTTAAACTCATAGATGAATTTTTTAAATCTTTAAACCATTTGACGTAGTTTAATATCAAAATATGCCACAAATGTCATAATAGTCCTAAACGAATCTTTTATAGAAATCGGAGAAAAATGTCTCTTTAATATCAATACCTTCTTTTTAAGTAAAGTCATTTGTAACATGACAAGCCTCATATATCTCCACATCATCCTTCGAATCTCTCTTAGTTTTAAATATTCAGTTACAACAAAGAGGTTTCGCACCTTCAAGCAATGGGATGAGTTCTCAAGCGTCATTGTTACTTATGAACTTTATTTCTTTACACATTACATCAATCCACTTTTAAAATTATTCATTTGCGTGGCTTGATGAAAGTTGATTGATCAGTTCTTCTTCCATCAATCCATGCCATCCTTATTTTCTTGGAGAAAGATTATAAAGTCATCTGGAAATGCTTTTCTCCTTTTTATAGTGAATTTCCTTAATAGCGTTTGTTCTTGAGGTTGTTGAGTTTGTTTTTTGAATAATTTCTTAATTGTGTATATGAAATTTTGTAATATTTTCTTGATCCGAAATTATTTCTTGAACAAGATATAGGGCAAGAACTTGTCCAATGTCTTGATCATTGTCAATTGCAACAGAAGAAATATATACATATTCTTCATCCAAGATAAACTCATTAACTTATAACCTTATCTCTCCTTGCAAACTCTACATACTCAAGGAATAGAATTTTTTCCAGTTCGAAAATTA
>CAIGRB010065968.1:9491-20149 GCA_903798255.1 Fraxinus quadrangulata
ATACTTGAATCTTGAGTGTTAAGCATAGAATATGTGATTTCCTTGTGTGGAGATCTGTTTGTAGTGGGTTTTGACGGTTGTATGTGGTTTTGGTGATTCTTGTGTGATTCAACCAAGATCCGTTGAATCTTTTTGAAGAGATAAGTCTCTAATCTATATTCTTGGCTTGTACTGAACTTCTGTAACCTTCGTTGCCAGTTTTTAAGGCTGTATAGTGCAATCGAGCGTTATCCTTTTGTGGATGCTCAACAGGGGATTAGGTTTACACCGAACCTCTGGGGCTTCGGCCGAAAAATCTGTTATGTTCTTTTATTTTTGCAAATTTAATTACTGTCAATTTTTGGTTCCTTTTGTCTTGATTCTAATATATGTGGGTCTTGGCTCCTTTCAGCATTGAATTAGACTGTGCAAAATAGCATCAACTCATGTAAAATCATTTATTCTTTTGCTCACATACTATGAACTAATAGAAGCTCTCTGGACAACTATTTTTCGGTTCTATATCAAATGAAATGGGGATAGACCCAACAGTTTTTATGGGGGGGCCACATGTATCTTATGGACACCATAAGGTACATGTAGCATAACCTACTGAAGAAACACTAAACGAAATTATTCCAAGTAGGAACCCCTTGAACAAATGGTCATGAAACAAAATGAAAGGGAAAGAGTAACAAGATGAAATGAAGTGTCCAAAGTTAAGTACTTAATTCAGTTCATAATCTGTGGTTCCATTATATGGCAAAGAGACCAAAAACTAATGATATCAGAATTGAAAACTAGATAACAACACAAACTAGAGAAAAATTTAGGCAAAAATTCCAGACTTGCCTCTTTGGCTCCAAGAATCTCAAAAAATGGACTCGAGTTATCATCTGAAATGTACATGGCACAAGTAGAATCGTAGACCCCTTTTCTTCAGCGAATTCTACCAATATAGTCAATTGCTCTCCTGAAGCAGCATAACCTGTTGGGTTATGAACAGAAAAACATGATATCAGGCCGACGAACTGCAGATAAATCAGGAAAGAAACCATTTTCGACACTTCAGGACTTCCTTTTGAGATAATTTACCAGAACATAATGAAATACCTCTATATGTATAGAACGAAGAGCTCTATCAATTTTGTATTCTGTTCTTAATAAAAGCCTTGTAATGAACGGTGATATCACTGCAAGCAATATTTTGGAACATTCCTCATGAGGAAGACGGCCACAACCAGATATTGCTACAAGTCTCTACACCGCAGTAGACGTAGACGAATTAGTAGATGAATCAGAAAAACAAGACACCATAGTAGATGTAGACGAATTAGAAGATGAATCAGACAATTTATTTTTGTTTAAACTTATGATAATACGTGGCTCAAACAATTCATAGGTCTTAGAAAAATATTTTAAAAATAAAAAACAATAGAACAAATAATCACCGACAAAGCTTCTATTGATGATTGCTGACGGAATAAGTAGTCGATGATGTCGTTGGCAATCATCGATGGTGCTACCAGGGACGGAGCAAGATTTTTGTTCATTAAGAGCAAGATCTAACTACGATTTTTTTTTCCAAACAAGATGATAATGCAATAATATTAAAAAATTTGACTTACAATTATTTCCCTACACTCGTAAGCCGAAACATAATTACTTATATTTTCAATTAAATCTCGACTCAACTTTTTAATATAAACAATTGAACAAATAAAAAACATCTACTACATGTGTCCTAACTAATTTTACATGTGGAAATAGAAAACTTTGCTTAATCCCCAAAAAAAAATAAACAAAACAAAACAAAACAAACTGGATTTACTCATTGCACTTAATTCTCCTAATTTGTTGTCAGAAAGCACCTAATTTTCTAAGACCTTGAATTCAAAAGATTATAAATAGATTTTGGCACTATATAACTTTGACTAATACTGAGAAGCTTGTGCATGGTTGGGTTGGGTTGGTTTTAAACTCAACCCGAAATCGAAACCAACTTTATCGATTAAGGTAAATTCCAATTCAAACCGACTCAATTCAATTGTTGAAATCGAACCAAACCAAACGTTAGTCGATTTGAATATTTGTTCGAGTTTTAAAAAAAAATGAATTCGCAGTTAGTTAATTGACTGGTTGGTTGCTTAAACTGCAACCAACCCGAGCCAAATTTTTGGTTAAAATTAACCAAACCGATTTTTTGGTTCAAAGTAAACAAAGGACTGGAATTTTCATCTAATGAAAATGTGATTATTTCTACATATTGAAAAGGATTAAATCCACAATTACTATTTTGTCTGGCTGCATGTGGAAGAGGCGGGTCAAGTTGCATTTCAGACCGAGGACAAGCTGAAGAGGCAGACTCCTAGAAGGCCTTCAATGGAGAGCATATTACAGAATTGAATTTCTGTGGACGTAGATCCAGGTAAGTCTATTGAGAAACCACACGAGTTTTTGTACTATTCACTGTCTCTGTGAACAGTTCTTTTATTTGGCACTCGAAACCTTTCTCAACAACCATATTAAATCTCCAACCTTTTCCCCTAAGGTCTTTAGCCACCAATGATATGGTCAAATCCACACAACTCACAACCTTGTTGAGGCTTGTACGACATAAACATACGTAACATTCTCAAGTGTAGCAGAATGTAGGAGACAAAAAACAAAAAAGAGCGGTCGGGCCATCCGTTAATCGACTGCCCAGTCCATCCGTTACGGCCAGGCCGTCAGTTAAGGGATGACAGGGCTATTTGGCCCAATATTATTTTTCCCATTTTTTTTATTAAATTATCTACGTATGCTATAGCATTTGTTAAAATAAAATTTAATAACTTAAAAAATATATTAATTTAACGAAAATGAAATTAAATGTTCGTAAATATACTTACCGATTCGAAGTGTTGGATATAAATGAAATATCTATGTTGAGTTTTTGATAAGTTTATGAGATTTTAAGATTGAAGCAGATGAAAAATGAAAGAATTTTTATTTGTGTTAAGAGTAAATAGATAAAGAAAGTGATTTGATTTTGAAATTTTAAGTGAGATGTGTTTGATTTTTACTTTGTAACTTAAAGAATAATATTGTCTTTTTAAACAAACCCATATTTTTGTAATTGTATAAAATAATTAAGGGTATTCTTGTCTTTTAATCAGCAAAAGGTTATTGTGGTGAATGACAAATATTTTTGCTGATTCGTTACTTAAAGTACCCCCTCTGACTCCTATTTTTTTACAATGGCTGGAGAAAGTAGGTTGAAGAGGAAAATAAATATTGATGAGAAATCATCTTCAAAGAAGAAGAAATCTTATAAACCCAAGGTAGCATTAATTTCTTCAATTTCCCATCTAGTGTAGTGACCTTTCTGGTTTAAGCAAAATAAATCAAACAAGAGGTAGAAAGTTGGGAAAGAGGAAAAAATAAGAAAATATGCTATTTCCTCACTTCAATTTGGCTTGTTATTCTGTTATTTTCAAAAGTAATTCAATTATTCATTTTCACCATCGTCTTCTCAATTTGTATTATCGTTCAGTTTTCATTATCTGCTACTTTTTTGATATAGCATATACGACATATAGTTGTTATGTAGGGTTGCTGCTCTCCTCTTAATTTCTATCACTTTTTCCCCATCGTTGTTTTTATTTTATGTCACTTTTTTTTTAAAGTTTATGTTACTTTTTTGAGTGATCCTCTAGATAGAGAGGATCTTAAGCAAATATGAGTTTACACTCGTGCTTTGGACTGCGACATTTCGAGAGGGAGGGGTGGAATGGGCATGAGAGGATTTTAATGAAAGGGGACATTACTGTGGATAAAAAAGGAATAAACTCAATAAACAATTGTTTCTCTCACGCAAACCAGTATACTACAACATTTTGTGTTGGTTTTACATCACTTTTTTGAATTTATGTCAATTTTTTTCGTCACTTTTATTTTCATCATGTTTAAATTTGTTGCCTAACAATTAATACACAGACCAAAAATTTTACGTGGCTTCATTGTCATTTTGCTTACTCTCACATGAAAGATAACAGTTGGACCAAATTGCAAAAATCCCCTTGATTGTCCATTACATTTCGGTTACCATATCAGGAGATGACAATTTTTTTTTCATTTGTCACTTTTTTTAGTGTTATATGTTACAAACATATTTTCAATCATCATAACATGTTACAAATGTATGTTGCAGAATTTCCCAAAGCATGTATTTGTTGTTGATTTTTATTTTAACTGTATTTTTTTTTTCTTTTTGTAGGGTTGGGGACGTTTTATAATCCTTCAAAACTTTTGGTTCAAAAGGAAAGTTACATTATATTCTCCTCATAAGATTATAACGAACTTGAATGAAAAATTTAGTCCACAATAGAGGAGTTTATTCAAAAGTACATGATTGGGTGCCTTTATAGATTTGAAAGAAGTGGAGTTGCTACCATAATTGATACATCAATTGTTGCTTAGGCAACATAAGTAGCTGAATACAAATGAAATGAGATTCAACATTCATGATCAACTTGTTAGATTTTCAATTGAAGAGTTTTGTTTGATATTAGGGTTGAGATGCTCTCGAATTGTTGATTTGACCAGATATAGGATGAAGAAGAGCCATTTGAAAGGGCACTATGCCCTTGTTTGATGCATATTCTTATGGAAATAATGCATTTTAAATGAAAATGTGGTTAAAAAACAAGAAATTTTTTTGAATTTGTGTGTAATATTATTTTATTAAAAATTGTGTGGTTGAAAATAAGTATTAAAAGAATGCATTTTTTAAGAATATGGATCAAACAGGGCATATGTAACATCCCAAATATTCTTACTATTTTCATAAGAGTCTAAATTTAATATTGGTCATTTACCAAATGAAATAGTTCATATCTACCATTGTCATCACACTAAAATCCAAAAGTTAAAACGATGAGCTTAACCCACTTATTTGCATGAAAGATTTATTTCTTTTGTGTAATTTTTTTTTTTTTTTTTAGAATTTATCTTAAATTTGATTTGGATCGAATATTTAAGTATTATAAAAATTGATAAAATATATCAAATATTATACTCATTTTGTAGCTCGTGTTAAATAACATAAATTGAGCTCAAATGAGTACCAATAGCCTTTGAAAATGATATGATCTATATACTAGTAGGTTGAGTCAAATCCCAAACGAGTCGTGGGTCATGGGCTTGGGCCAAGTATGTATATATATATATATATATATATATAACGATCTGGGTCTCTATACCTAAGTCGTTATATTATATTTACTGTTCGCTTTGGGTGAATATATGTCCACTTAACCCCTCACATATTTTTATCGCGTCCCTCAGAATTTCTATCATACGTATTAAGATTCAATTTAAGTCTCTCATTAGGCAAAGGTCCTGAATTCGAATTTTGGGGACGCGATAGAAATCTGTGAGGGATTAAGTGGGCATATACCCACCCAAAACAAAAAATACGTATGACATAACGATTTTAGTATAGAGACCCGGATCGTTACGCATTACTTCAAATAGTACCCAAGCATCTCAAAAAAAAGTAGTTCAAGTGTTTCTCAATCTACATGTCAACATTGAAGATAAAGAGGTAGTTGATATAGACCTAGCTTATCCTATTACACTCTTCGTGTTTGGTACATCTTATCACAAGAGAGTTAATGATTTTATTATTATTATTTTATTTTATTTTTTTGGTCTTGTAGAGTAAGAATAGATTTTTTTTTTTCCTGGGGAAAAGAAATTTTTAGTAAGACTTTATCATCATTGAAGAGTGTCTTTAACAAAAGAATGAAGAATGTTTTTGCCAGAAAGAATTTCTTAGAATATAGGTTCAGCAGATTCCTACTTACTTTTCAAATATGGATTTATGAAACTATTCCTGCTATTTCTAGAAAGAGGTATCGCATAAAACATAAATCTCAGTGTCCTCGAATGTTAAGTTGGAGTAGTAAATAGCATGTGATATTTGTGAATTTAAGGAAGAACATTTTTTATTTGCCTAAATTAAGTTTTTTTTTAATACATTTTTTACTTATTTTATATCTTTAGTCTTTTTGTTGTTATTTATATGGTTTTGTATTTTTTTATCGGAAGTAAATCGAGTGATGCCTCAAAAGGCGGAGAATGAAGAAAACTATGCAGTTGGTTTATTGGTTGAAGGGAATAGTGAAAGTATGGAGGGTGACGAGGATGACGACGATTTTAAGCATCCAGTAGTTCACCAGAAGAAGTTATTGGATACACCATCTATTGGCCGATATGACAAGTCTTTAGAAAAGATGGACAAATGGAAGAATGATGAGGTTTGTGGGCATTTTTTATTTTTATTTTATTATCATATTGTCACTTTTTCACAAAAAGAAATGGTGACATTGTGTGGAGAGAGTGAAATATATATCTAGTTAATTGTTTCAATGAGATACCAGAATTTTTTTTGAGTCACTTTTTCACATTCTCCTTTTGTCAAACACTTTGCGTGCATAATTTTAATTGATTCAAATCTAATTTTTTATATGCATTAACATAATCCATTTCCTCTTATGTTCAACAATATTATTTTTAAACATGTTTACAATTGCACTGAAATACATGTCGTACTTTAGCTGTTATTTTTACACACCTTTGATTTTCGAGATGGAAGGTTGATTTTTGACAAACCGTGTCTTGCTTTAGGTTGAGTGATATACCTGTAGATTGAACATATTAATCAAAAATGAAAAACTTTAAACCTCAACATACTGAACATAAAACCTCTACAACATCAAAAAAAAAGGTGAACACATTGAATAAAAAATCGAAAATAATATAAACCTGTAGATTTGGATTGTTATTTACAAAATTGTTGAAAAAAACCTTCAAAGAAAAGGTATTTGAAACAACTCTTAATTTTGTTTAGTCTCGATTTATACAAGATTTCCTCTTATAATTTAGATTTTGCTTGATTTGGAGTTTGAAGGAATTGGAAATTTGGAGCTGCTGCTAGATTGGATTCTTCGTTTTATCATAGCAACGTAATGTTTATGGTCTTTATTAATTAAAATTAGACTCTTTACTTTTTAATACTTGTTTGTCATGATTTTTCAAAATGACCCTCAAAGTAAGGGTATTTGTGTTTGGGCAGGTGGGCTGGACTTTGATGAAAAAACTCAACATTAAGAAAATGTGGAAATTATACCCATCTCCTATTATATGAAAAAAAAAAAAAAAAATTCAAGAAATACTTTGTAATGAAAATTTTCTTGTTTTACTTTAAAAATATAGTAAAATGAAAAACAAATGAATAACTTCACTCATTTTGGTAAATCAATTATGAGCTAAATAGACGCCACCTAACACACTCCTTCCTATTTTTAAATAGATAATCATGCTCCTTCCCGTAGTTTTTGGGTCTAAATACCCTAATTTTCGTCGGTTCGTATTCATTCCAAAGAACCTTCATTAAGAACACTATCAAGAAATTAAAGAATCGTGTCTCACCGATCCTCACCCAGATTCAAAACACTACTGTCTGTATCAAAATATATTACAAAATTATTGTTTGATCATCAATACAAACGTGATCAGGGTTTATCTGCCAATATATAAGCCCTAATCACGCTTGTAAAATCACCACATTCAAAAAGATCGAAGCCTTCCTTTTAAAGTAATTGTTGTTATTCCAAGCTTTATCCACAATATGTCACATTATCAAAGTTGCAGTTATCGAGTGATGCAATACATAGTTATTCTTGGATTATGGGTTGCAATATACAACCATACATATGAAAATGATCGACAAACATAGCCTTAACACAAAGACATACAATATGTCACATTATCAAAGTTGCAGTCATCGAGTGAAGCAATACATAGTTATTCTTGGATTATGGGTTGCAATATACAACCATACATATGAAAATGATCGACTAACATAGCCTTAACACAAAGACATCCCATAATCAATGATACAATAATTACGAAATTGAATTTTAATATTATGAATCCAAAATATAATGTGGTAATCGAATGATGTATGCAAAATAATCTTTTCCACTTATGGATTAAAATATACGGTCATCCATTCTAAAAAAAGGAATAGATTTTATCACAGCCTCCAGATATCCACATGTCAAGATGAAACATAATAATTATTACGAAATGGGAATTTAGAATCTAATTCAAAATACTATATTTATAGACAAAAGCTAAGTCGCGGCTTGGTGAATTGTGAAATCAAAATGACGGGGAATGTGAATCGTGAGTATAGATTTAGTTGTTTTTCAAATTGACGTATATACAATTGTAGCATATTCTTGAACCGTGAATCAGATATAACAAGAATTTATGAAACGATTACACTTACAAACTGGAAATACTAAGATTAGATTATGGATTTTTGTAGTAGAGACAACTTCTTGATGGCTGGAATCGCTGGATAGTAAAGCAAGAATAGAAGGATAATCAACTCCACAGGAAAATGAGGATATGTTTTGCCAAAAATCATGCTTTTTTGGATTCTGCAATGTGTTTTGAAAGGGCATTAATGTTTAGCGTAATATTAGGTTATTCGTCGATGATAAGTTATTTTCACACTGAAAATACCTTTTATTTTTTAATAATTACTTTTCGGATAAATTTTTTATAACTGTTATTTATTATTGACAAGTTTTTCTAACGTAGTATTAATTTTCATATTTTTATTAACTTATTTATAGACGAAATTTTAATTGATAAAGAAATTTATGAAAATATTTAATTTTTTAATCTTACAAACTTAAAATTCCTTTGTGATCTTATCACTACAAGCTAATTCGTTATCAAATTTCTAGCTCAAACAATTTCTTTTTGCTTCAGTAGAATTTATATGTCAACCTAGAACAATCAAACTCTATCATCTAACCATGATAATATCTTATGGATATGATCTCATTTCCCGTTCATTCATGAACTCTTCATTGGCTTTATATCGATTTGTGATGAGATCCTTGCATATATATCATAGACTTTCATTTTAAAGATTTTTGTAAACTTTTATAAAATCAATGACTTTTTATGTATATAAAACTAAATGTTTTTATAACTTACTGCGCGTCATTATTTAATTGAATTATTTATTTCTGCAGTACAATGTAATATTATTATGAATAGCTATTCGCAATACCAAATATAAATATTTTTAATATAAAAAACATAAACCACCTCAATTGCATAAATAAATAGCCAAAATTAACACCAAAAAAAAAAAAAATCTAATATTTCGGTACCTGTTGATGAATAAGAATTAAAAACAAAAAATCTCAAATGTTCAATATTATCAATATCTCCAAACATGTAAAAAAAAAAAAAAAATTAATTAAACAATTAATCAATTTATAAAAATTTAATCTTTCTTTTTTCTAAAATCTTATAAAATTTTAGAAGATTTTTTTATTATTATTTACAATTTGGGGGAAACAGTAAAAAGAAGAGAGTGAAAAAGGAAATGATAATATTTATAAAAAAAAAGGTTGAATAGAGAGAAATATTGATTTAATTTATTATGAGTATAAAGCACGTACATGAAAAGAGGAAAGATAAATATTAAGAAAAAATCATATTGAATGACTTTTTTTTTCCTTTCGTTTTTCCCCTTTTCGTGAAAGCCTTCCAGATTCTTAGAATTGAAAATGAGACAAATTGTGATATTTTGTAGGGAAAATTGCAATCACGATATCAAAATTTTCAGTTTTATGCAGACTTGATCCAAATCTTTAATTTGTGATACTTAAGTACCAAACTTTTCAAAAACTCGCATCTAAAATCCAAATTAACAAAAACCATTAATTACTACGTCAGTTGACCAAAAATTAAAAGTCTAACAAAATTTGACTAATTTTTAAAGGGTAAGTAGACAACTTTACAATTTTTATATAAAAAACTAAAATAAAATAATCACATAAAAAAACACTATTCATCCACCCCACCCCACAAAAAAAACCAAAAACCACCAAAACTATCGGCACCACCAAACATCATCGTCACCAAAACTGCAAACATCACCACCAAAATCACTGACAACCCCACCCGATGAGAGAGAACTATTACGGAATCCGAGCAAGAAAGTAGCGAAATCAAATTGTCGGCACCACCTTCCACTTTCCATCGTCTCTTTTTTGCAAGCGAATACGATGAACCCCCGTACCCGAACCCTTCATTTTCCAACTTTTCTTCTTTCTCTTCCAACTCCTTTACCAACTTCGATTTTTCCTTTTCCCACAACAATCTTATTCAATTATCAAGAATTTCCACTCCAATCTTGTGAACATAAAGTTACTAGTAAATATGGTTTCTGTCTGCCCACCAAAACCATAACTTGTCAAATAAATAGCATTCAATTTCTACAGGCTAGAATCAGTTGGAAAATGTAAGATTCGAAATTTCTTTCGAGTATCTGATGGTAAAACAACATCGCAGCAGTAACATACTGATATAACAAGAAAATCCATTCATTCAGGCCAATTAGAAATTAGATTGGAAAGTCGAGTTTGGCGCCCTTCCTCTCCACCTCTCTCTATTTTACCCTTTTTTTCAAAGGGAAGAGATCCATTTACCTTTTTTCCAGAGGGGAGCGAGGAAAGCATTAGTACCTTTTCGTCAGCAGTGATTTCAATACACTATAAAATTTGACTGGTAGAAGTTCTAATATATAGTCTCTCCATTGT
>CAIGRB010065987.1:9776-33598 GCA_903798255.1 Fraxinus quadrangulata
ACTTTGGTGATATTGGATGTTGCTTTGCCAATGGTCGCTAATACGGAACGTTCAAGTATGTCAAGAATTATATGAAAGTTGTGAATGATCGATAGATAATTCGTCACTCTTAGATAGTAAGAGATTGAGATCTACATTTCATTCAGTTAAATTGATAATGAAATTCTTGGGTAAGGTGAACTCATAAGTCAAAAACTCATTTTCGACTTACATTGACACATATCCATATCTCGTAATTGATCGGATCATATTGATGAAGGGATTATAATTTCACAGTAAAGAAACAAGTTTAGTTTTATCATACAACATGACATTTTTCATCACATGTATTGCCCGACACATTGTTAGATGTCAATCTGCGATAACAGATGTTAATTGATAATAAATTAGAAATGCGTATTTTAATTTATCGATTTTGATTATATCAAATTAATAATTCACATTGTTAGATATCGAGATCGAAAACCTGATTAATCACACACAAAAGGAGAACCAGTAGAGTGAAATTCCAATTAATTAATTAACAAGTGTTATATAATTAATTAATTGAGTTGCTTGTTAATATGTTCGAATTAATTAATTCATGGACCGAATTTAATTTATAGAATTAATTAAATATTGGATCAGGTTAAGTTTAATAGACGGGTCAAACCTATTTGGACTTGTATTAATAAACCATTAGGGTTTCAGAAAAAAATAGAACACAATAATTATCTTACTAGTACAAGAAAAGAGAAACCCTAATTTTCTCTCATTCTTGTTCTCTATGTGGATTTTAATTGGAGGCTGGACAATTGGATAGTTGTCGATTGCAGATTGTGACTTTTCGTATTCCAAGAATCAACAAAGGAGTTTGTAAAATTCATCAAATGTATTATTTTAAACACGGTTTCTATCTAAACACAAATCAGATTCGCGATGGAAATTGAAAAATTATTTATTTTTCACAAGTAAATTCACAACACTCTATTGGTACTGAGAGGCATAAGATCATTTAAATAAATTGTTGAATAATTTATTCAAATTATTTCTTATATCTTATTCACCATTCATTCAAATCAACGATAATCCAACTAATTGGTTTCTCGTTCGTTCTGTATCACTATTTATTGTGTGTCTTTTAGAACAAAATAACTTGTCATGTCCACTTGGTGAGTCCAATCAAGCTGAGTAAATTACCACGTAGATGGGGTTCAGCACAAGCTGTGAACTATTTCACCATCCATTTTATATTTTCATTGAGCAAATTTTGATAAACCTTTGAAAGATACATCTACGCGTTCTTTCTTGTCCATTTTGCTAGTCAAATTCCACGTCCCATTCAACATTCAGTTTCAAACAACCTTAATTTCTAATTCATTTATTCCGTGCAATTGAATACTAAATTTCTTTCTTCCAAACTTATTCGGTGTTCAATTTGAATAGAAATTAGATTTTTAGTCGATTTCAATGAAAGTTGTTAAAAATATGTGATTGAAAATTTAATAAAAATTATGAATTCCGTGAAATGTGTAGTTTAATAAGTTTGAGAAAAAATGAATTTTAAGAAACGGGAACGAAACATTGACTTAGCCCCTGTTTGGTATGGATTAAAATCAGATTTTTAATAAATATTTTAATTAGAATATATTTTTCCTTTTCCCTTTTCTGTTTGTTATTCAAATATATTCCAGTCGAGAGTGGTGGTAGTCCATTTTCTCCAGTTCTTTCATTTGGCTGACTCTCCAGTCCTTAACCGTATTGTTATCTTATCATATGGTGAACCAGAAACCTCATGGAAATAATTAAGAAATTGCATATGACCTTTCTTACTTGTCTTTATCTGATGAATAATTTTCTTTCTAGTGTTAACCAATTAGGGAACAACCTTGTAGGAGTCTTCGATTCTTATTCCTCGTATCTACCTCTAAATCAAATTCGACGAGACATTTTCAACTTTGAATTATTAACTGTAATTAGCATATTTTATAATAGATTCCAACATCAACATTTCCCTAAGTCTAGTCTTGTAGTTGTCATCTAGTAAGAAATTCCCCTCCAACTTCCATTGTTTCTTCCAATCTTGGATTACCAATTATTTATACAAGAAATTTGACTCTTGTGTATAAATCTTTCGTCTTCGCGAAGGAAAATTGTGGGAGTTGTACAATGGCGCTCAAAGTCCTTTCTGCTCTCGACTCGGCAAGAACACAATACTATCATTTCAAGGCCATAATCGTGGCGGGAATGGGGTTGTTCACTGATGCTTACGATCTGTTTTGCATTCCTCCGATCATGAGACTCCTCGGCCGCATCTATTACGGTGATAGCAAAAAATATAAAGGCGATCAGCTTTATGAAGTCTCGGCGGTGGTGACTTCTGTCATGGTTGGAACGGCCCTCCTCGGGACCGTTATTGGGCAGCTGGTGTTTGGATACCTCGGGGACCGTATAGGGCGGCGGCGCGTCTATGGTCTGGCACTCATGCTGATGGTCTTGAGCTCCATAGGGTGTGGATTATCTTTAAGCACATCGAGGACTTTTGTCCTTCTCTCTCTTATGTTTTTCAGGTTCGTGTTGGGTGTGGGGATCGGCGGAGACTACCCATTGTCGGCGACTATTATGTCGGAGTTCGCGAACCGGAAGACACGTGGTTCGTTCATAGCTGCTGTTTTCTCCATGCAGGGGTTTGGGATTCTGGTGAGCTCCACTGTGACTATGATAGTTTGCGCTATATTCAACCGGGCATCAAATTATCCGGCGCCAGATCACACGCCGGAGTCGGCAGACCTGGCATGGAGGCTTATACTGATGATCGGTGCAGTGCCGGCGGGGTTGACTTATTACTGGCGGATGATGATGCCTGAGACTGCCAGGTAAGGTTTCAGAACTTGAATAATTGTCCTTTTTGTTTTGTATCTTAATTATGTTCATGAAATATGTTAAATTTAACAGGTATACAGCTTTGGTGGAGAGAAATGTGATACAAGCAGCCAAGGACATGCAAAAAGTGCTAGACGTTTCATTGAGTCAAATTGCAGAAGAGGAGAGTCTACCAAATCCACCATCTTATTCCCTTTTCTCCAGAGAATTCCTTTGCCGCCATGGACGCGACCTTTTTTCTTGCGCTGCCAACTGGTTCTTAGTCGATGTCGTGTTCTACAGCAGCAACCTTTTCCAATCCAAAATATATGAAAATGATCGCTATCTTCTGCCCAAGAACAAAGTAAATGCATTTGAAGACGCCTTACAGTGTGCGAAACTCCAAGCAATTATAGCAGTCTGTTCCACAATCCCAGGGTATTATGCGACTGTTTACTTTATTGATAGAGTCGGGAGAGTCAAAATCCAAATAATGGGCTTCTTCTTCATGGCACTAGGCATGTTTGCAATAGGAATACCATACTACATACATTGGCACAATCACGCCAACATAGGATTCATGTTTTTGTATGGTCTAACATTTTTCTTCTCAAATTTCGGACCAAACACAACCACTTTCATTGTTCCGGCTGAACTTTTCCCAGCTCGATTCCGATCAACGTGCCATGGGATTTCAGGAGCTGCAGGGAAAATCGGTGCAATTATTGGTTCAGTCGGGTTTTTATGGGCTTCTCACAATGAGAAAAAGAATGGTTATACTAAAGGAATTGGAATGACAGCCTCTTTGGTGATCTTAGGTGGGATTTGTATTCTGGGAATGATTGTTACATATTTCTTCACTCGTGAAACCAAAGGAAGATCACTTGAAGAGAATGAAAATGAAGATGAAACCACTGGTACATGCATCTTGCGTGGCTTTACAAATCCTTGCATCTGTCGACAAGCATCTAATAATCAAGTTATTGATGCTTAGAGTATCACAGCTAAGTGATTCACCAAATGGAGTTCTTTCAAGTTTCAATAGGTGAACGTTGAGATCTATCAAGTAAGGTTTTGGCGACAAGACCTGAAGATATCAGAAGTCGTATATATGATTCATATCTGCTTCTTAATGCTTCATGTATTTTATTTTTGTCATGCTCTTTGTCAAATCTCTTCTCTGCTGTGTACAAAGACAACTGGTCAGGTTTTGTTAGATACTTGGATGTAAGGGTATGAAGAATTCTGTAAATGAGTTTGTGATAAGAGTGAGCTTGTGATATTTCAAAGCAAAATAAAAACAAAGTAATAAAAATGTATCATATACATCTGCAATGTTGTAAAGATGATATTGTATGTCGCGTATCATTGAGGTGTTCGAGCTAAACATTAATTTGGTATAGCGGGTTTTCTGATAGATGGTCCATTCCCTTTGCAGTGCTAAATCTAGAACAGTTGACCGATCCTTGAACTTATTGATAATTGATGTATTTAGATGCTGCTATAGATATATTATTATGCCCTATTGGTGGATCTGTGTATTGAAGGTTAATATTCAAGTTTATAATTCCATTCTGTTTGATATTAAGACCACATTTGCCGAAACATAAATGATACTTAATTTCATCAAGCAAATAACATTGTTCCTTATTTCATAATGATCAAATATTTCTTAAACAACAGATGGAACAAAAATAGCTGATGAATGAATGGATGACAAAAGGTGTAAAAGCTGGTGGAAGTTTTAATTAGGTCACTTGGTTTTGGTAGGATAAGAGGCTATTTTGTTGATGCCACAGAGACCTTCATGTTTTCCTGTGTTTCTCTTCATCCTTATGTACCCTCTCTCTCCCCATTTTGGACCCCATGAGTTCTTCACAATGATGTAACCCAAACCCTTAGTTGATCCATATCCTACGGCTGTCACACCATGATCAAGCTCAGTTCCACAGTGCCCGTCAAATACACCCTACAAAGATCAAAACCGCATTGTCTGATAAGTAATGCAGGTTGCACGGTCTTATCTTGATCCAGAGTCAAGTTGAGAAGTTTGAGATTCTTAGGCAAAAACAGAGAAAAAATTGCCTCATTGAAATAAAAATTTACGAGAAACGTAAACAAGAGCGTTACCCCACTGTAGAATTGGAAATCTCTACCAGAAGCCTCAATGGCCACACTCAGAGGTTGGTTTGCTAGTGCTTTCAAGAGACTTTGTTCATCATTGGCAGGTACATCGTGGTAACCACTGATTGTAACTACTTCTGATTTACCCTGAAACAGTTCACATATCGAACAATCATAATTAAACATATTAACAGCATACAGAGTTCTCTCATTTACATTTTTGGTATTTCGACTAAGTTTTCACTTACCCTATTCTGTTCACAAGTACCTTCCTCCATCAGGTATGGATAGTCGTCTTCCTTATGAAGCCCACCATTAGCAACAATAAAGGAAAATGCATAATCCATTAGCCCTCCGCTGCAACCATTGTTATAAGTTGTGTCACAGTCAATCAGCTCTTGTTCAGACAATTCAGTTAAGTTTCCTGTAACAATTTGGTTTATGCCCTCCACTGCAGCTACCGTCGAAAATGCCCAGCAACTTCCTGCAATATATAACATACTTACATGTGAAAATCTCACCATATTAGAGATTAGACAGACGACTCATGTCAGATTCAAACTATATGTACATGTGCCCAAACACGCCTGGACAGTATAATAATTAACAGCTTTAACTTTTTTTTTTTTTTCTATCACCGTCGAGTATTTAGTATTCCAATGCACCAGTATGTATAAGATTTATCAGTATACATACCACATGAGCCTTGGTTCTTGACTCGAGTAACGGCTCCTTTCTTCCTCCAATCAACAGACTTGGGTAAATCGACAAAATCTCTGTACTCAAATTCCTGGGGAGACTGATTTCTGTTAGGCAATTGATCAGCCTTGAGTCCCAAATACATTTTCTTGAACTCTTCATGGCTCATATCCGCGAACTCATTCAATCCAAGCCAGTAGTTAGAAACAACCTTATTCCTCTCATCAATGTGCATCAAATTGTCTTTGAAAATCTCAAACCTGTGCAGCTTCTCTTCGAGGCTCTTGTACTCCTTGCCATGTTTTTCAATCCACGATTCGAAGAGATTTATAAGTTTATCTATGCATGTTAAATCTTTTGGCGAATAACCCACGATTGAGAAATCTTGAGCAAATGTTGTACTAAAGGCGAAGAACAGCAAGAAAGATGCAAGAAATGACAGCTTAGAAAATGAAGAGAAACCCATTGATTGAATTTGAAAGTGCAAGAGAATAAGTGAATGAATGAAGATGAGAAAACAAGGTGGTCTATATATACATTTATTTTGTAGCATTATATGTTGCTTCCAAGTAATGTTGGGGTGTATAAATTGTATTTAGGATACTGAGACTTTAAGGTTAGTTCTTTTGGTAGTCTTTGAACAGAAGCATGTTTCCAAATCGAATACCGTGATGATACAACATCTGAAGAAACGCGTAGATGCTATGATTAGCTATAAAAGCTTAGGTACTAAAAAATCTCAGGATGGGCAGAGTTTTTGTGTTTTTCACTTTTGAACAACTAGAGGTCATTTGCCATGTTAAACAAAACCATATTGAATTAAATGTGTGTTTAATTCTGTCCAATTCAAGGCATTGAACATGTTAAATGATGTTTTATGAATTAGAAGAGAGAGATCCTGTTCTGATGTAGAAACTAGATTTAATGCTTGAATTTTGGTACTATATTTAATTTGAACTTTTTTATGGGTTGAGTAAGGGTCCCGTATTTGACTCTGGTGGAACACTAGAATCGACTCTTTCTAAAAACCATGGGTTTGTAATTTTACTTTTGAGTTTCGACAAAGGTCAAGTAGGGTACAATTTTTTCATGCTAGTCGAGATAGAGGCACTTTTTCATTATTTATTTATCAATTTTTTTTCTTTTACTCAATCAGGGTTGAGTAATGCTGGTTTTACTCGACCATAGTTGAATAAAAAGTAATCAATAATATCAATCAATATGAAGTATAAAAACTTAATACTCGACCTTGGTGAAGGGAGGGAAAAATGGAGAGCAGGACTGATCCATGTGAAGTAGTAAGTACTCATACTCAAGTTCGATCGAGAACAACAAAATTTAATAGGTCTACACACATGTTAAGAGCATCTTCAATATATTCTTTAAATATAACATTACTCTTTATTTTAGAAAATCAATGATTTAAAATGAACTCCAAGAGATTCTATATTTTAACTTTTTAAAATAAAGAACGAATTTGATTCTTCAAATTTAAAGAGCCAAACTAATTCTCTATTCTTAATACATAATGATTGCATTTAATAAATAACATATTTAAATACTCTACTCTTAACTATACGAACCACATTTAAATTGATTTGTCAATTGACATATAAAAAGAGAAAATTACAGCAACGGTCCCTAATCTTTTCAATTTTTTAGACTTTACCATAACCTTCATTTTGTACCAGCGAAGGTCCCCAACCTTTCGCAAATATGTAGCTGGGGTCCACCTGGACGGAAACCGTCCAAGGCATCATTAGTTAGCCTAAAAAAATAAGGTATTTTGAATATTTTAAATAGAGGCAATTTTGTCCATATGCACACAAATTTGAATTAATAAAATAAAAACTAAAAAAGAAAAAGAAAAAGAAATGGAAGAGCAGTAGCACGCCTCCCAAAAACCAAACCCATGTCACCACAAACCGCCTTTGCCAACCATAAGAGGAAAATGATTCAATCTCAATTTCTTAAAAAAAAACTACCTCCAATTAAGCACGAACAGTGACTGTCCGTAAGTCGAAGAAAGTAACAAATCCTGATACTTTGATGAAGCTCTAATGGCTTTAGTGGCTAGCAAGGAAGAAGAGGACGACGAAAAACTGTCTTCAGGCATTGGCGAGGAGGGGCAAAATTGTAATTAAAGTTGTTCAAGCAAATTCAAGTACTATATATCATATGCTTTAAAGAATTTCAAACATTTTTTATTTTTCAAATTTTTTTTTTAAATTTAAAACATTACAAAAAAAAAAAAAAAGCATGAGATTTCTACCTAAAAAAAAAATAAATAAATAAACAAATGTGATGCATGCATAAATCAATGACACACAATGATAAAGTACGAACATACATAAAAAATACCTAATCGGTTAGATATGCAAAAGCTCTTACCTTTAAGAGTAACGTGATATATTTCAAAATTTTTCAGATCACTTCTCTTTACCCAAACTTGCCTAGTGACATGAATATTTTCGGTCATCTGTATCATTAACTTGGTCAATTTATTTATCTGATTAGTATGAAATTCAATCTAACCAACATAATCCCGATTCTTATATCTATTTAAGTTTTGGCTTCTATTTCTGTTCAAGAAATGACGACTAGGTCTTATGTATCCGAACTCACTACAGTAAAAATATATGGGGATAAACCTAGAACTAAAGGTATGTGATCGCTGACGTCTATTCCTAAGTTGGCGGGTCTTACGCTCTCTAGTAGCCTTTCGTCCTACATATCCCTTATTATTAGGATTAGGGTTAGATACATATTTAAATTGGTCGGTACCAGGGACAAACGTGGTCTTCAACGTACTAGCAACATTATAATCCTTCTCATATATCCTAGACCTCCCTTATTATCGGCAAGCTTGGCCATTCCCAAAATGTTATCTAGTTTCATATAACCACTAGAAAGGACAAAAAGTTGAGACTTGGAATGCTCTAGACCGCTCAGAAGATTTTCAACCTGGATTTCTAAGGTTTTCTTTTCAATGGTCAGCCCCACTAGCTCTCCTAGAGGTCTTCTCAAGATCACTTTTGAGATTCTTGACCTGAGTATCTAAGGATTCATTCATGGATTTCAACTCACTCAGGGTAGAGGTAGATTCCTGAATGTTTGCTAAGAATTTTTCTTTCTCCGACTCAAGTTCTATGACTTTCGTACTTAAGACTTTATTTTTAGTTAGAATCTTAATGCTCTTCTCATAGATTCTATCATAAACCTTATGAATATCTCCTTCATTGTCTGAATCTTCCTCACTATCAAAATCTTCTTTTGAATTCTCACTAGTACTTATGCTTTTAGCCTTCTCACTCCCCTTATCAGATACATTCCCAATTCTAGTAGTAAAGGCAATATATTTTTCACTTTCCTTACGAGTGGATTTCTCACTTTGATTGTCCTAACTAGACTCATCATTAGTGAGAGTAGCATTTATAGCCTTATTCGAATTTTTCCTACTGCTAGGGCACTTGGTCCTAACAAAAACCTCTGCAATTATGACATTTCATAGTTTTAGAACTCTTCCTAGACCCATTGAGACCACTTATATGCTTCTCTTGATGTTTTTGTTTATTCCTAAACATTTTTCAGAATTTTTTAGAAAAGTGTGCTAACTCCTCTTCATTAGGAAAATCTGAATTCGACGACTTTTTATGACTATTCCTCACAGCATTTAAGGCCAATTACTTATCGTTTGTGGGTTTAATTAATATTAGCTTATAAGTTTGGAGATATCCAACTAGCTCTTCCAGCTTAATAGAGTCTATATCCTTACTCTCCTCAATAGCAGCGATTTTATATCTAAATCGGTCAGATAAGGATCTAAAGATTTTTCAAACAATTTTTTACTCATGTATTTTTTTCACGTAGGTTGAAACTAGAATTAACTATGTCATTTAAGATCATATAGAATTCATCAAATGTCTCATTTTCTTTCATCATAATCTCTTCAAACCTAGTGGTCAACATCTGCAACTTAAATTTTTTAACAGCCTGAGTTACCTCATATGTGGTCTGTAAAATACTAAAACCTAACAACCTTATTATTAATTATTTTTATAAGGGTAAAATGGTAACATTATATCTTTCCATATAAAAAAATTAAAATAATTAAGTAAAAAATTAATAATAAAGAATAAATAAAAAGGAATTGGAACCATATTCCCCAACATACCCACCTACCCACACACCCACTCAACCCGACCCTCGAAAATCAAACCAACAAAACTCATCCATCGTCGGCCGACGACCGTTGCCGCTACCACATGATGCCACACGAAAATTCAAAACCCATCTCAAGAAACCTCGAAACAACCCCCAAAAACCTAGCAAAAACAATGGTCCATTATCGATTTTGAAATTGGCAAACCCAAGGCTAAGGCAAGTTCGACTATGTATACCGTAGCCAACCATCGAGTCGATTTCAAGCTACATGAGATCCCACCAAGTGAGAAATTTCTTCATTTCATTTGCAAATTGTTTCTTGCATTCGATTAACTTCATGGCTTTGTTGGAGTGGCCAGAAGCCGATCCTTGAGGCAATATAGGGTTTTGGAGAGAGTTGAAAGGTAAGTTGACAAATTCTGGAATGAGGGTTTGGGGGTAGAAATCTTGTTTTTTGAACCGCCCAATATGTTCTGTCGGAGGCAATGGCGAACTTCGAGAAAATATCCATTTCGATGACAAGGAGGTTGAGGGAAGTGGTCAAGTTTGAAACAAAATCTTGGGATCCCGATGGCATTTTAATACCCATCTTATGGTAGAATTTTGGGTACGGCAAGGAAGTAGATGGATTGGTTGAAATGGGTGGTAATTGAGTGAAATAGGATTGGATCAGAGTTGAAAATTGATGAGAAATCAACGAATTGAAATGCATTTGATTGTTTTAAATGTTTGTTTACTTGGCCAAATGAGCATTCTTTTTGGTGTCGTCGTATGTACCGACGATGGGTGGTGATTTATTTTCAAGGATGGGGTGGGAGTAGGAAAAGAGTTGGTGAAGGAGAAGAAATAGATAGAGAGAGAAAAACCTTATATTATTTATTATTTATTTTATATTAAAATTGTAAAGATACTATTTTGCCTTTTTAAAAACGGGTCAAAGTTTATTTTTTGGTCAACTAATGGAAAAGTGAATGGATTCCACCAATTTGGACTCCAAATGCATATTTATGAAAGATTAGGAACCTCCATTGGTATAAATTGAAAGTTATACTAAAATTTGCAAAAAATGAAAATGTTAGAGACCACTGTTGCAATTTTTCCTTAAATTTTTTTCAAGCTTATCACATCAACACTGAAATAATTGTCATCTGTGTATTGTAACTTTTTAAATAAGTAATTAGCACACAACGTCCCTACTTTTCATTATTATTGTGGAAGGCGTCCCTGCATTTCATTTTTTTGCATTTTCACGTAAGCCATAATGTAAAGTTGGACTTTTCTGGGAAAAAAACCTAGAAATCACAAGGCAAAAAGATGAAAAATTATACTGAGATTTTGGTTTGTAGAGTTTGAGGAGAAAAATCAACTAAGAGAATTACGAGGGTTTGGTTGTTTTGATCAATGGATTATGAAGGTAAGGTTGTGATTATCATATAACCTTTTTAAGGAGGTGGAGGATAAATTTTTAATTTCTAATTTTGTAATAATTTGTTTGGGACTAATTTGAACCTTTTAAAAAATTTGGATTGTGATTGCAATTAGTTCTTTATTTCATCTTTTTTATAAAAAAAATTTGAATAGGAGAATGTATTCGTCATTTTACAAATTTTATTGAAAATTGGATGAAAATGATGTTTTGTGCAATCAAAAATGTAATTAAGGGTAAAAATACAAAAATATGGAAGGCATAGATGTTTTTCACAATAATAGTGAAAGGTGGGAACGTTATGCGTTAATTACCATTTTTAAATCAAACAAAAATACAAAGGTATTTTCATATTTTAAAAACTGTTCAAACCTTAACCTAAGCGAAGAAAGAGCTTAATCAACTATAAATAATAAGGGTTTTGCTAGTGGTATTCAGGAGTGTACCTAAGGGGTTACACCCCCCTCACATGGAGGTGAGATCTACTTAAATAAAAAAATATTTTATGCAAGTGGGTCTCACCCTATGTAAAGGGGGGTGTAACCCCTTAGGTAAATATTTTGATATACCACTAGCAAAATTCAAATAATAAATAATAAATTCTAAAAGGTTTTTCAGCATAATAGTTTATCTCATTATTAACATTTTGATCAAAGTGCTTCTTTCTATAGATAATACATGAAATCTAAGTTCAACTTTCACTTGAGCAGTAATTTCTTTAGGAATAATCTTGTCATATTTAAATTCAGTTTCTTTATATGTTTACAAAAATGAAACAAGTGTTTTCAAATTACTAATAGTAGTACCAATGGACATATCTTAATTTTTAAATAGTTTTCTTACTCTATTAATAGCAGATAATATATTGTACCAAATAATCATGTCAAACAAGAATTCAAATTATACAATGTCAGAAGATAAACTTTTAGCATTTTAAGTTCACTTATTACTTGTTTACGGTACAAAAACTTATTACATGATTTGTGTGGTTTGACATTGCACCATTCTTTCTTTATCTTCCAAAATTTTACTCTTGATGTTTTCAAAATAATATAAATTGACTACACCCCCGCGAATCGAACCCTACTGTAAATACTTTGAACTTCTCATTGGTCTTAATCGAAAAATATATTTTAAAGCAAAGCATGAAGTCGGAGGATTGCATGATAATTCCAATACATGCTCTTTTTTTTTTTAGTTGAATTACTGGTCTATCATCTAAAGTTTCAAGAAATATCATAAGGAAGTTTTATTGGAAAGTCTTCATTTCTTATTGAGGATTAGTAAAATTACAACTATTTTGATTTTCAACTAACATAAATTAATTTGGTTACTACTCCCATTTAAGACTATATATTGGCGAGTATGGATGTACTATGGGTAGAGATTATTCGAACTTATCTGGCTCCCATCTTTTTAAATCTTTGCATTGCGAAGAAATTGCCTATAAACATGTCTTTATTATTTCGTCCATTTTTTAGTTCAATTAGAGTGGCCAATAACATGCAATTCTCAGTATAATGTCTAGCCCCGCAATTTTAAAAGTAGGACTCATCGGGTTTGGGATCACACCCTATACTTGGAAACCCCAATAAAGATGATCCACAATTTTCGTAAGGGTAAATCTTGTCTGCTAACGATCAGAACAATCTTGCTGACAAATCAATCTAATCAACTTCGACTAGTGTACCATCTAACATCATGTTAAATTGTTGCATGATGAAGATATCTCCACAAACATGCCGTTTTCATCAATGTGGGAATCTCTCATCTCATATTATTGTTGGTGTCTTACTTTTTTTCGATCCCTAAGAGACAATGAAATCAAGAAAAACAAGTAAATCAGTTGAAAAAGAAAAAAAAATGATACAAAAAATTAAACAAAGCTAAAAATAATGTAAACCAATATTAAGTAAAAAATAGTCAGTGACAAAGATGTCAAAAACATATTTCTTGATTTCTATCACAATTGTATGATATTGTTAACAAGCAACAAAATAGACCCAATAGTTCAAGTTATTGTGTTCATGAGTACTACTATTTAATCGTTGATTTGACTATTCCTATCTTCTATTGGAATAAAAAATTAAAGGTGATTTTGATTTTATCCTAAATATTATAAATCTGTGAAAATAAATAAAAAGTGTACCAGCACAAGTGGACTATTTAGGTTTTTATATAATGGTTAAAGTGTTACGATTCATAAGTTTATCATATATTTCATTAATATCAAACAGCAAATTTTAGCAACAATTATTATGTGTAACCCTTTCAAATTCTTCAAAAGTAATTGATTTATCTCTCTCTCAAGTTCAAACTAATCGTACTCAATCAACTCACTGTGTTTTTACATGAATCAGGATAATCATTAATCAAGAGTATTCACCCACCAAAGAATTCAATCAATGATTTTAAATTTCAATTTTTACTATATCGTCTAAACAAATATCTCACATCTCAACTTGCTATCAATTCCAAATCAATGAATTAATGATCAAGTAATTCAAAGCATAAAAAAGTAAAAACAATTTACAAATATAAATTGAAAATTAAAACATGATAATTAAAATTAAACGTTCAAAATTAGGTTATAATCATTCTTCCAACTAATCATTTTGGAAGAAGAAAAATATTAAAAAATTAGTTTTTGACATCGAGTTCAAGGTAACAAGATGAATATCTTTCAGTTTTACCAACAAACTTCTTTCTCCAAGCAACGCCATCAAAAAATAATTGATTTTAATTATAATTCTAAGTATTTAAGTATAAATCTAAGCAAGCAATTAAAAATGCTGATTAAGATAAGATGGGATCAGATAGGGACACTTTTTCCATCCCAGGTTGGGACAAGGAATTTTGTCCCGCTCGTAGCCTAAAACCCAAATGCGCCTTTCTTGAAAGTATCTATCTCATTAATACTTAGGTACTTCAGGAATCAAGCCTAGTAGGTGGATGCAGGGGCGGACCCACATGGGGTCATGTGGGGTCAAATAACCCCTCAATTTTATTTTTATTTTTTTGAGTTTTTTTTTTTTTTACCTAACACGTACCCAAGAGCAGCCCAACCCACAACTCACAAGCCCAAGTCCAATTACACTTTACACCAACCCATTTATCCATAATTCATTGACCCAACCCAATGAATATACTATGACTCATAAGTCAGTGACTTTGATATCCCCCCATTCAAAAATCTGAAATCCTTAATTTTTCCATACGCACGGTGAATTCGTCTCTCGTCTTCAATCTATTTTTCAATTAATTTAGGTATTGGATTTTCAATTGAATTGAAGTTAATTCGAGCACATTAGTTACTGATTCTTCTAATTTATAAAATGTATTTTGAATTTGGTAGTTGATAGCTCACTAGTTTGAATTTGAGAAATCGGAAATATTGTAGTAAAGTAGTAAAGTAACTCAGTTTCAATAAGTAATGACTTTGTCAGTTTGTCTAACTTGGTGATTTAAAATAGAATTGTTTGTGAAAGTAATTGTTGTTTATTATGAATTTAATGTTATTTTTTGATAAAAAAGAAAAATGATATTTATTTGTTTATTTATTTATGTGTTGAATTTGTTTTTTAACAAGAATGGAGAAATATTTTAAATGAAAATTCGTATGTTCGAGTGTGGAGGAAATTATTGTTGAAACGGTAGTTCAAAAAGATAAAGATGGCCGGGAAGAATCAGATATTGATACGATGTATTTAACAATATTGATAACGATGTAATTATACGATATTTTCAGAGCATGAAAACGCGTAGACTACAATTGTAATAGCGTATTGACTTATTTTCGTTAATGATATGTAGTTCTAAATATTTTTGAATTCTATTTTTGACCCCCACAAGACAAATGGTATGGGTCCGCCCCTGGGTGGATGGAATTTTTTTTCTTTTGTCTTTTTACTGGCTTCATTTTCACTCCTTCCCAATTATGATTTTCATGAAATTCCGTTCACGTTTAATATTTTCTTCTCCATTTTAATCTACAACAGTAAATATTCCATTTTGAGGGCAGTTTTAACTCTCTCATTTTCAAACTTCTAGGTACCCTACATTGTATTGTATAATCATCAAACATGTACATCCCACTAAAAATTGTCTTTAAGTGAAGAGAAATTTGGTGAACGTGTGAGAGTTGTGTTATCAGAGTTAACAGATGAGCATTAGGGGTTCTTCTGCTGTTTCAGTTTCAAGAACTCAGAATTTACATTTATCTTGAGGATTTCTGATTGCATTAATTTGTCAGCAAATATAGAAAAAATCTGAATTCACAAATATCTTTAAGATTTGTGTTCCATTCAAGAAACAAACCTCAATCAAATTTTGTCAAATGTATGATACATGGAACTCATTTGTAACTTAATTGCTATAAATGCATCTTGTAGACCATTTACTGTAATCATTTACTTGCTTTCTATGCAATAATGCTTCTCTCATTCTTCTTGAAAAGTATACATTCTCTCCATTTTTTTGTTTATCTCTTAAAATATGGTTTGTTCGATAGGACGAATTGGACAATAATGGATAGCATTCAAGAAGAAAAATGTCTAGTCCCATCCAATATTGGGTTTGAGGCATGCTATTTTTCTTTTTTACAAAGTTATTGGCTTGTACATACAAATTATGTATCTAAATAATAAAAACTTGATTGGGCAACTAATAAAAGTTATGTGGTATCTATCATATTATATAAATTGAGATATTATAGTCTTTGTTTCATTTATGTTATTTTTTTTCTTATTTTATGTTAGTCCAACAGATGTAAGATTAATTATTTGCCAAAAACATGAATAGGGCTGTATTGGTAGCCATTATTCCTAAAATTCGTAACCTTTTACAGGGTTGGGATAATGCCACCATTGCAGGTGATTGTATTTTTCTTGAGGACGAAGTTCTTCGATTCCTCTCTTTTACTATCAACATTTTGTGATTTTATTTTCCTTGATACCACATTTAACTTATAACTGGTTGTTAAATTTTCTATTTTTAATGTAAGTGAAACCCCAAAAAAAATTCTACAACTCCTAGTTATCTCCATTTCTTTTGAAATATGAATGAAAAAATCCATTTAAGTTTCGATGTATTATTTCGGCTTTTTCGCACGCTTTTCAATGAAAGATACACTTGCTGTCTGATATGTTTTTACTTATAAGTAGAAGATGTTGTTTACATTAAAAAAGAGCTAAATCTGGAAACCATTGTAGAAATACTTATCATGGCGATGTCACTTATTGGAGCCACACTTGTCACGATTTGCTTAGGAAAGGTTTCTGATTGAATAGGTCGACATCCAATACTTATTTTTTCATCCATGTTTTATTTTCTCGGTAGTTTGGTAATGTTATGATCACCCAACGTCTGATTAGCTGTTACTCTAGTGCTCCGTACATATTCGAAACTGCTCCATCGGATATAGGAGGCTCTTTAAAAACTCTTCCTTAGTTCACTGGCTCTGGTGGAATGTTTTTGGCTTACTGTATGAGTTTTGGAATGTCCTTGTTACCCTCATACAGTTGGCGGTTGATGCTTGGAGTTCTTTCTATTCCTTCTTTTGTATATTTTGCATTAGTAGTACTATATTTATCGGAATCCCCTTGATGGCTTATAAGTAAAGAAATAATGCTTGAGACAAATCATGTTATTGTAGAAGCTACGTGGACGTAAAAATATTTATGGTATGTTCTTATTTCTCCTTCCAAGTCAAATTTTCAGTGTGATTACTGATGTGTAACTGGATTGTCTATTGATGTTATCAAAAATCGTACATGTTGATTTTTGAGCTTGACGAATGAGAATGAGTACGAACGAGATCTTTCAGTACCTGAAACAAAGGAGTCGATGTGTGTTCTCGTCGTCCCTCCAATATTTAAGTTAAAAAGAGAATTTATGCGTGAGACTATAGATTAAAAATTATGTTAAAGCGTACTTGAATAATGATCAAAGTCTTTGTATTTATAGAGGTAGGTAGTACACTCCTAGTAGGATTGGATTAGTTGAACACCTTTATCCGATTTGAGGAGTTATAGGATGTTGGAAGTCTTACCATGTCTAGGAATTGCAATTTGATAGATATCAGGCAATTGGTGTTTGGATAAAGATGGAACTCTGATGGTGGAGTCTCATCATGATAGAACAAAAGATATATGCTAAGACTCAATCTTATCGGAGTTGGATAAGTGTTATCATATAGAATAGTCTTAATAGATTAGGCTTGTTGGAAGCAAGGTCACGAGGACATGGCCGACGAGATATATTTGGTTTGCCCCAAAAAGGTTGAGGACAAATACCCGAGGATGTCAAGTAAACTTCTCATGAAATGGATAATATTCAACCTCGAGTATGCAATCCTTGGGTTCGAATTTTTTTTCTATATTAGTAGCCCCCGTACATCCATGTCAGGGTCTTGCGTGATATGTGAGTTTCAAGAATGAGATGCACAAGTACGTCGGGTTCAAAAATAGGTATGCTCATGACAAGGAATGACATGCTCATGCGTAGAAGTAGGCTGATGCCTAGAAATTAGCATGCTCAAGCTAAGGGTTTGGCATGATCACCTTAAGGAGTAGGCATGCTCATGCCAAGAAATAGGCAAGCTCATGCCAAGAATTTTTCATGCTCAAGCCTAGAGGTTGGCATGCAAAAATAAAGGATTAGGCATGACCGTGCCAAAGAGTAGGCGCGTACTGCTAAGAATGAGGCATGATCATGGCAAGGATTAGGCATGATCATGCTAAGAAATAAACAAGCTCATAGCAAAGATTGGACATGCTCATGCCTCTAAGTTGGCATACTTAAGCCAAGGATTAAAAATGATCACGTCGAGGAGTAGGCATGCTCATGCCAAGAATTAGGCATATTCATGCCTAGAAGTTGGCATGCTTAAGCCAAGGATGCATGATCATGCCAAAGAGTACACATGCTCACTCCAACAAATAGGAAAACCCATGCCAAAGATTAGGCATGTTCATGCCAAGAAATAGGGGAGCTTATACTAAGAATTAAAAGTGCTAAAGCCAATAATTTGGCATGATCATGTCAAGGAATAGGCATGATCATATCATGAAATAGGCAAGAATTTTGATCATATCTTTCTCTCTCGATATCCGATTGATGCAATTTAAGATGCATTGAAATCAAATTCAAGCATTTCATATGCCAAAAATGGGTCTCAAACTAAGACTAAAAATTTGAAGCAGAACTTTTTCGGCTGGGAGCTGATATGTGAAAATACTTTGACTATATTTCATTCATTTGGCTTCTTTCCTTATTTAATTGATGCCTCAAATTTTCAAATCTTCATATCTTCATTTTGTCCACCAAGTCATCTTTTGGACATTTGCGATTTGGTCCCTGATCTTTTCTTTTCTTTCACTTTGGTCATTTTTCACGTATTTCCTCTAATCTCTACTGTTTTCTTCCATTTGAAACCTAAATCAAAATATAAGCATACTTAGTACATTTAGGTGTCAAATATCACATAAATACAACAAATAAGAGGAGAAAATCATGCTATTTTACACTCTTATCAGGTTCGATCAAGAAATAACTCATCAATTATTTCAGTGATGTTTTTTTGTTGTCCTAAGAAGAAATTTCTTGTAGTGTGATTTATTTTCTTTAGAAGTAAAGTTTTTAATGTATAGATAGCATTGAGTAATTGAATCCAAATGTTGTAAGGAACATTTCTAAGATGTTAAGTGGTATTTTCATGTCACAACCTAATTGTTAGACATCTGCATACAGTTTTACGTGTAGCATTTCACACTTACAAGGGTTTTGCAAGTCAACACGTATAGATAAAAAGGGAAAATTGCAACCGCGGTCCCAAACTTTTTTATTTTTTGTAAACTTTACATCAACCTTCAATTTGTATCACCACGGGTCCTAAACCTTTGATAAATTAGCAGATGCAGTCCAAAATGACGGAAACGTTAGTTCCACCACCGTTAGATGACCTCAAAAATGGGGAAAAAAAAAAGAGGCAAATTTTGACCAATTTAAACAGAAGCATTTTCATTCAATTCTATTTCCCCCTTATTCATTATACTCATCACTGTTCATTTCCCTCTTTTTCTTAGTCTTATATATATTCTTTTCTTTCTTTCATTTATCTTAGATTATTTCAGCATGAATTTGGAAAGCAATGTATGTAGATGCGTGACCCTATGCAAATGAAGACATCATGTACAAACTTGAACCTAAAAAGAAGATTTCTCACTTGCCCATAGCGTCAGCATGTCAGCGAATGTAACTTCTTTGACTAATACGACCCTCCAATGTGTGACAGATCGAGGTAGATAATACTTGGATTTCTATTTGTTAGAAGAGAGATGGAAGGTGAACTAAACACCCTACGTACAGGAAGTCGAGGTTTATGGAAGACTTGGATATTAGGATTTGTATGTGGAGTTTTTGTGAAATGGGTTTGTGCATAGATATGTGTTAGGTTTTTGAGTTCATATTTTTTTATTTTTTTTTTTAGAAGGTGGGTTTATGAGTTAGAAATCGAGTGTTGTCTATCGTCTTGTAACTTATTTTTCATTAGATAAAACATTTTATCATTCAACAGTGTTGCCCTAATTTTTATTTTTCACAATTTTTCCTTTCCTCTTAGCAAATGCTTCAAAATGACGGGAAGAATCTGTTTGAAAATCACTTGTAGATGGTGCATTACAAGTCTCAAACGTTTTCAATTAGTCATACATAAAGACCCAAACATTTTATTATGTCGCAACGTAGATCCCAAACATATGTTTTTGAATGCATCGAAAGTCCCAAACCTTTTGAATAAGTTGCATACTAGGTCCCAAAACTTTTAAGGAGTTGAAGTTTATGTCCCAATTTTTTACTTGAGTCAGAATATCTATTTGACTACGTTAGGTGTCAATTCCAAACTTATTTCACTTCTGAAGCACCCAGAACACAACGATCTAGCAACAATTACTAAATAAAGACACCAAAAACAATTTTTTCATTTTAATATTCGTATTTTACATCATAATTCATTTGTTCATCATACAAAAGCAATTCCAATTTCGTTCTACCAAAGGTAATCACATAAAAAAATTCATACAAAAAGTTTGTTCAAAAGGATCATCATACAAAAAGCTATGTTATTTTTTGTCCATTTTTCTTTTTCTTTGACTGTGGCTCAGTGGGACTAGAAGTCTTTCTCTTGCCTTTGCCATGTGATGAAGTTAGCGTTATATCCTGATGTGTAGAGGCATTTTTCTATCTCTTGCCCTGTGATTGAGTTGGCTATGTATCTTATTGTGTATCCTGCTATGAATCTGTTTCAGAACATGTTCTCTTGTTATGGCATGTCCCACTACATCTTTTACATGTCATTTTCATTCCAGTCCTTGCCATTTTGGTGCCTACAGGTGGCTCTATTTGCGACCTTTTTCTCAACTTCTTTGATCTGTCTACCTGTTTCTTCTTTAAAGGTAGATTTAGAGGATGTTTCCCCAACTCTAGCCACAAATCAGGACCTAACATTGGTTGGATGACTGGGCTATGGGACCTTAGGTAAGCTTATTTACTATAACATACATCTACATACTCATATATTTCTCGATAGCACACCAGACATTGCATGCGCACAAGATATTCCAGTAAGTTTTTATTTTCTACATGCACATTCACACTTCATCAGGTCCATACTCCATCTCATTCTATCCCTATTGCTCAGCTCAAACTTTTCACTTCCAGCTTAGTCAGCCTTTAGTCAACCTCAAACTTTGTTGATGTCTTATATTCTCAAGTATTAACACAATAAGCTTTTTTCTTACAATCAATATGGAAGAGTTGAAGCCCAATATCAACTGTTAAAAGTTCTAAGAACCATTCCCAATTTGTTTTGTTCTCCACATTTACCATAGGCCAATGCGAAAATCTAGTATTGAGATCCAATAGCAAAATATCATACTTAATAGTTACAATCACAAAAATCAAACCTCAAACTGAGTCGATCGAACGTTGCTATGATACCACTTATTATGATTTAAATGAGTATAATAATATGGCAATATGATAATAGATCAAATAAGATCAGAAGAATTGTGTGGTAAAATTATACCTCGGGTATAAGAGGAGAATTTTAGTAATATCAATTGCGGAAGCTCGTTCTAAGGTTCGTCAAATCGATGATTTTCGGGCTCAATTTCACGTTATTTTTCTCTACCAAACAATCAATCCAAATGGCTCCAACCTACAACCAATATATTCACATCGGTAGTTATAGGAAACATGCAATTATTGGCATCAATACCTACTACAGGCAACAACTACCCACCTTGTGCATTTTTGGGCAACATCCATCCAAATAAATCACTTTTCTACACCCAACTTTAAAACCTTCTTTGCAAGCCCCCAAACATATGTATATTCTTTTGAATGTATGATCTTGACCTTCAATTTTCATTGTTCTACCAGGATTAGTTCTTTCAACTCCTCACCATAGTCCCACCGGATCTTGTACCTTTTAGCTATAATTTTATTCACAATTTCTACACATTTAGCTCTTGTCATATAAAATTGATGCTTAAAGATCTCATACATGTAATCCTCCTTCACTGTTTCTATAAAACTATTCATCAGTATTATTTGATCAAATCTGAACTTTCTTATATGATTTTTTGCGAAGAAACCAGCATGCACTCTTATATTCTGCCACACTATTGTGCTGTATATTCATCTCTAAATGTTTTAATCCGGAAACTCTTGTATGGTTGTTGGTAGGCATACAAAGTCTATGAACAGTTATCTTGACATTTGATACATAGTCATTTTCCTTCATTCTTTACATATCTGACATACCTTGCATTTTTATCTGCATACTGTACAACTGCATCCCTCAATATCTTCATGTTATCAAACTTCATGCTTGCATGATTAAACCAAGGCTCAATCATATTTGGATTCAAATAGTTTAGTTTTAAATGATATGAACATACAACAAAATCTAAAGATTACCTCTTCGTACCTATTTGGAATTTTGGATCTTGCACGTTTGTAGTAGGATTTTGCCAAAGCTCATTCCTAGCTCTTAAAGAGCTACCAACTTTTTTAGTATCACTTGGAATACTTCTAAGATCATCTTACTCATCATAGTATGTTCCATCACTATCTACATGCCATGCTACACTGTCATGTTCTGTCATAAGATTTCTATCACCAATATCAAAACCCTCAGAGAACCTGAAGAATGTATCTTCATCATGATCATCTACAGGCACATCTTCTTGCTGTTCATAATCTGGATTACTGAACTCCTTCATTAGGCATTCCTCAAATTCAAATTCCCTATTTTAGTTCTCTAATGTCAGTATGGTCCACATTTTCATAACAAGGGGTGCATTATCAGGTGACGCATTTACATGGGGTACATCAGCTGCCTCATTATAGTTATGCAGGCCACCATTGGTTCTTCACCTATAGGTTGATCACCCGTATTATCATGACTTATAGGTACATGATCTTCTACATGTGAGTTACTTAATTCACATGTAGGAGAATGGGGTGCATCTGCTGGTGGTATATCAACATGGGATGAAGCAGTAAGGGCTTCATCAATAGGTGATGCATCAGCAGGTGCATCATGTTTTACTTGAGCTGGTGTCTCATGTTGCATTGCAGTAGGTGACTCATTTTGAGGTGAAACAAGTGACTCATTGTGCTGTGCAACGGGTGTCTCTTCATTGTTATCTACAAGTACATGATCTGCATCTGCATGTTAGTTACTTGATAAGTGTAGTTTTTATACTTATTTGAGACGCTAAATCATAATATTTTATTGTCTTTTGAATAAAATTCTACCTAATTTATGTTATATTTTATTATGTAGGTAAAACTCTATATTTAAAGAAGAAATGAAGAAAATAATGCAAAATATCGGAAAAATGGAAAAAATCATAGTACGAAGACTTGGAAGCAAGCAATTAATTGGGCCTCAATTTGGACTTCTAGTTGGATACAAAATTTGGCTACTTGAAATTAAATAGATTGACAAAGAAAACATTGAGCTGAAATTTAGAAAAGAAGCCCGTTTACCTTGATATATATATCACATTCACGCATAGTGGGTGGCAAAAGTAAATGAGGCACCTTCAACTAGAATTAATCACGTTTCGTCAATTTTTAGTGATGTTGTTCTACCTTTGCGTGTTTAAATTTAATAATATGAGTTGCTAACTATTTTTATTGTAAAGATTGATGATGTAGTTTAAGGTTTTTGTTATATGCTTAACTTCAAATTTTTCATGTCATTTTAATATTTGTTTATTAATTATTGTGTGTTTAATGCTACTATTTGTTTGAGCAACAATTAATTGATTTAGAGATATACTGAGATCGAGAGGTGATATATAATTCTAGCTCGTACAATAATTAACATAGGCATTATAAGAGATCGATAGATAATTATAAGTTGTGCGATCTTTGTTGAATTCTTATAGATAAATGCAATCATATGTGTGTGGATTTATATAGAGATATAGTAAGTTCGGGTATATGAATAGAATTAGAGTTGTTTGAGAGAGATCAATTAATATAATATGTTTAT
>CAIGRB010066038.1:0-11626 GCA_903798255.1 Fraxinus quadrangulata
TCTTCTTTTCATTTTTCTGCTCATTTTATTTGTTCTTTTGATTGAGATAATAGAATTTCCGACAACAAGATCTTCGTGTGATTTATGTGCTAGCATTAATTTAATGCTTTTGTCGATTTTCAAAAAATTAGGTAGTCAAAGATGTTTTCATAAAAGTGGATAAATTCTTCTTTCCAGTAGACTTCTCCGTCATGGCTATGGAAAAAGA
This sequence comes from Fraxinus quadrangulata, assembly GCA_903798255.1. NCBI lineage: Eukaryota > Viridiplantae > Streptophyta > Magnoliopsida > Lamiales > Oleaceae > Fraxinus > Fraxinus quadrangulata. Next base: position 209 of record CAIGRB010066038.1, read on the forward strand.
TAGCAAAGTTCAGTTATGAGCAACTAAAAGGGCACTAGTGGACGTAAAGAAGGGTGTGTTGGGCTCAAGGGTACAAGATAAACAAGTGTCGAGGCATTTAATAGCTGTGATTAAACTAGAAGATTGTATCATTTTCGAACAAATAATCTTCCACTTCTTCAAATACTCTTTGAATAGGTACACATATAGTTCCAAAGTATCAATTTCCACAACTGTGAATAGAACTTACATCACAGAAAAATTTCAGCACTTCTATCATTGACATTTTATGCACTGTGCATCTCAATCCGTTTTGTCAACAACGTTGCTACACATACATTCTAATTGACATTCCGATTTACATTGTACCATGCGGTACACAATTTTACCATTATTTTCTCCAATACTTAAAACAATCAATAATTTCGATTTTGCCACATATTCAAATGTCATCCAAGTTGTACATAAATAATATACAAGTAACATAATTCTTTCGTCAAATAAAGTTCAAATTGTTGAGAATTAGAAATTCTAATTTTATACCATCGATAACAATATAATTAAAATAAGGAAAAATACACAAAATAATAAGCAAGGTTTATGGAGGTTCACTTCAATGTGAGACTATGTTCTCTTTCGTTGCTGCAGTGATTCACTATGATGAAAAAAAGTTTTCAAAAGAAAATCACACATTCTGTTTTCTCTAATTTCTTTCTTCTTTTATTGATGATTTTGTAAAAAATAATGTTATTTAATATCAGGGTGTTGAACTCCAGTTTAGGTGTCAACTTATCATATGTTATATTAAATGGGTCATAATTCTTTGTATTTAATTAAACCTAGAATTTAATTTTACTAGTTCTATCACTAAGATCAATGTTAAATATTAGTGGTGCTAAATAACATACTATTTTTTAAATTCTAATAACAACTCCTTATTTTTTATCCCCGTACAACTGCAATAACTAAGTTCCATAATTTAATAAAAGTAGTGTTACATATTTTATTTTCATGATACGCATAAGTAATTTTTACATATTTGGAAACATTTGACCAATCTTCACAAGTACCAATTAATAAAAGAATATCCTAATTAAAAAAAGCAACATGTATTTGATTTTCGTTTAATTTTATTATACTATTGAACGCACATTATTCTAAAATAATTTATAAGTGCTATAAATATAATTTTTGAAGATACGTAAATATAAAAAAATAATTAATACAAATTATTTATGTACAATAAACTTTTTAGTCAATGATAATCTCTCTATTAAATAGCTTTTTTATGTTTAATAACATGACTTGAATTTTATATTCCCGTAAAGAAAGTCAAATACTATGTTATTTCTCATAAATAATGTAATTTCGAAATAAATAATCATCATAGTAAACTAATACCTCCTTGTCAATTAAGATGAGGCTCAAAATATCAAATTTACCAACATTGTTGGAATAAGATTCAACTAAACTCTTTCGAACTGCCGTCAATTTAATGGAGCATTCATTTTCGTATACCGATATGCGAGAGCAATCTCGATTTGGCTAAAATCTATCTGTTGATGTGCTAGAAAATAAAGCAAAATATTTGATGATTCAAATAAAATAAAAATTTGTCTATAAAAACAATTTAAATAGTTAAGAAAGTCAATTAGAACAATTCCTTCCATAGTTATAAAACCCAGCCCGAACCACTGACCGGGCCGGGTTGAACAATTTGATAGAAATGCAAATCACTCGGTCAAAATCCGAGTTTGATCGAGTTGACCCGTCGGTTGAGTGAGTTAACTAGCGGTTTTTATATTAAGCCGGCCCGATTGACTGGTTTGACCAAATTTCAAAAGTTTTTCCTCAAATTTTTAGGTTCAATTAATAACAAATAATTCAAAAACTTTAATTTTATCTCAAATAAAACTTTATATTTTAAAAAAACTTTCAAAATTTTTAAGCACTGGCTCATTGGTCCAACCACTAACTCATCAGTTCGAACTACCCGTGACCTAGTACCTTGATCGGGTTGATGTTCAGGTCGGGTCTAATAACTATGGTTCCTTCAATTACCCTTTTTATCTGAATCGAAACATTCAACGAATATCATTCTTTCTTCATCTTAACTTAATATAATTCTCAAATTATTCATCTTTTCTTTCAAAACATTTTTAACGAATTTAATTTACTTTCCAATCAAGTTGAATGAATCTTTCAAATGTACATTGAACATAACTAAATAGTTAACAAAATAATTCATGATAATATTTCTTTATATGGTTAAATAAATTAAATATATATTGAAAAACGAAAAATAAAATATTATTGAAATAATTAAATACACATTGAAAAACGAAATGTAAGATATTATTAAAATAATTAAATTATAATAAGAATATAATGGTCCAAAAAAGGATTCTCATTTTATGTAATATTTAATATATTATAGGTGATTTTAAAAAAAATTAATTAGCACTATATCATTAAAGAATGTGCGTAGAGCAAGGCGTGTACCTTAACTGGTTCAACTTATTCGATGACTATCTATATTCTTGCTATAGAATTTAAGAATCATGTGAGATTTTTCAGAGTCATCCATTTAATTGGCCAAATTCGTACGGCTCTCCGTTCAACAAAGGCGCCCCTTTTGAACGATTCTTTTCCATTGAAGTTAGGATTCCACAATTGGTACTTTTAGAATGCAGTTTATGAATATAATTTGGTATTGGAAAGTTGATTTTGTGATCCGAAACAAAGAATTAACGAGAATAAATTGCACATTCACTTGACTCGCAACTTTTTAATCATATATTTAATCGATTTTTATCATAATCTACTAAAAATCTAATTTTAATTCTCACTAAACAGAGGCTGAAAGCTTTAATATGGAGTCGAAATATATGGGTAATATTTTTTTAAAAAAATAAATTTCTGATTTTATTTTTAGTCCCTGTTTGAGCTCAATTTTCTAAAAGTTCTTTTTTTTTTTCCTAAACTTACTTCAAACTAAACATTATCTCAATAAAATAATTTTACACATAAGTTCAAAACTTTTTTATACTTTTTAACTACATATTTTTTCAAAAATTATTATTATAAAAATTGTTTTTCATGAAAAAAAGGGGCATAAACAGGGGGCTCAATGCTTTTTTCGTCATTTTTTTAACCTCACATGCGTAATCCCTAAGAATGGGAGAATTGATAAACAAATAAAAATTTTAAAAAAAATTTAAAAGAAATTACTGAAATTTAAAATCTAGTCTCGAGAAGGAAACGGAAAAGTCAAATAATTGGTACAAATTTGAATAAAAGATTTTGTTTGAACTTTCTTACGTGTTTCCTAGTCAATTGTCTTGTATTTTTTTATTTATTTTTTGTTGGATTTTGCTACATGTGACATCATGATGTACAATTCCTCCACAGTAGGAGGTTCGCGCTCAATAAAAAATTATGGACCTCCCCTATTTTAAGGGAGCGATACATTGTGTATCAACCCAAATATACAAGTAGAAAAACCCTTCAGGTGTTAGGGATATTTTCAGAGGTTTTATTATTTGTACATGGTGTACACATAGCAAAACTTTATTTACAACAATTTTGTTATATGTATATCAAGTTTGACAATAAACTGTACTTTGTGTAAGGTGGTAATTTTTTATACATTAATTTTAACACAAGATTTTTCAAGCAAATGTCAAATTTCACCCACATGGGGGCAATGTCATCCACAAAATAACTCAATAATGTACAAGTAGCATAATTGTAATCATGTTATATGTACATTATTTTCTACATCATTTTTTACATTATGTCACGTGACAAAATATCATTGAACAATTTAAATTTTTGACAATTTTTCCATCCAATCAACATTTGTCAACACTAACAATGTCAATCATCATGTCAAGAAAGCGTGTATAAGTGACATTTCCCTATTTGCATTGATGTTTTAATAATAATAAGAACAACTTTACAAGAAGTAGAAGTTTTACAGCGTAACAAATTGGAAACATCTGTCTGATTTTATAATTATATCACGAACATATCATCTCGTGGGATAGTTACAAATATTTTCTAAGACATTGTCGATGTCAAATAATATTGGAACTTTGACGTCGACTTCTGAGTAAATCTTTCACTTCATATTTCGATAAAAAAAAAATTTAAAAGTGAGCTTACTAGTCAAAAAAAAAGAAAATTTGGATTGTGAATTTTGTTTTTCAAATAAATTATAAATAGGTAGAGGTTCGGCCACAGGGGGTTTTAGTTGATTTGAGTGGTACGATTTGACTATAGAGCTTGCAGCATTCATTTGACAATTTTGCTACGGATCAATTGTAGTTGACATTCTACTTTACATTGTACTATATGGCACCCAATTTTATCATTGATTTATCCAACACTTAAAATAGTTAATGACTTTCATTTTACCACCTATAAAATAACATTCAAATTGTACATAAATAATATATAAGTAGCATAATTCTTCATTTTATCAGTCTAGTTTCTCTTGGCATAGTCATGGAATTAAAAAAATTATTAATCGTTGTTTGCTTCAACTAAAATACTTTATTTTAGTCACATAGGACTCACAAATTTTAAACAACATATTTCATCAAGTTTTATCAATATTTACTATTAAAAAAAAAAATCTAACTTTTATCTAGACCAAATAGGGGCTAAATTAGGGGATGAATATGGTTTCATTTGGTTCTGATTCCAAGATAATCGAATCGAAGCATGAAACAATTGTTTTTTTTTTTTTAATAATGGAAGATAAATGATTTTTTTTTTAATAAATGGAACCATTCGGTTTTGGTTTAGTTTTGTTTGGTTTAGTTTTAATTTCATTATTGTTTGAGAAAAAAGATAGAACATTTAAGGAAGAAGAATTGAAGATTGATGCTTCAATTTCACAAGTCCATACGATGATAGTGGTTGAACGCGACGGTAGACGACATTCAATAGTTGTTGGTCTCCATGTGAAAATCGATGTATAAATTGAAAATGAGAAATGAATTAGAGTCCGAATTTCCAAAATGAATTAGTCTCTAGTCTCCACATTGTGAAATGAGAAATTGAAGGTAGATGACATTTTTGCCCTATTTTCAATTGAATTTTGAACTTTTTGCTGTGAATTGTGATTTACTAATTTATAATAAAAAAAATGCATATGACAAATAATAAAATTTAAATATTGAGTTCGGTTCTTGTTTCTAGAACTAGAATCGAAGCATAACTAAATGGTTCTCAATTTTAAAAATCAGAATCATTCTCTCTCTCTCTCTCTCTCTCTCTCTCTCTCTCTCTCTCTCTCTCTCTTGTTGAATCGAACCGAATCGAACCCAATCACTTGATTTGATTTGGTTTTGGTTTGGTTTGATTTAGTTTGGTCATTTTGTCCATCTCTAGACTAAATGAGTCCAAGTTTTGATAAATATGCACAGTAAAAACTGTGTTTTGTATACAAAGGATTTGACCAAATGAGAATTAAACATATGCATTAGTCTCTGTTTGGTAGAGACTAAAATTTATATTTTAATTCAAGTTAAAATTAAAGATTAAATCAAAGTAAATATATATTCGAATTCAAAACTTTTAAACCACACATTTAATCGATTTTCATTAAAATCTATTGAAAATCTCATTTTAATCCTTACAAAATAGTAATTTATTCAGCTAGTCTTGTGATATCGCCTAGTCCACATCTTGTCATGTTAGTCTAAGTGACAAGAAGGTTAAAACTTGTAATTTTATTTGTTTGGATATGGTGTTAAACTACTGCATTTAAAAATTGAAACAAAATTATTTATTGTATTTAAATTCGTTATACTTTGGATAAAAATAATTAAATCGTCAATGTACAAACGTGGACATTTCGTTGTCTCCGTATCTCATCTCACTTTCCTCCCTGTTTCAGTTTTCACATTATAATCTGGGTATCACCTTCTCTATTATCCATACCTCTAGTCTCTGCTACAGGCCACCACCAGATCAACGGAAAATTAGATGAAAAACCCACCTCGAAATATGTCGAAATCTCTCCATTTCTTCACCTTTCTTTTCTTCTTCACCTTACCCTTTTTTCATGGCAATGCACAAAATGTTACAGCTCAAGAACAAACCATTCTTCTTCAACTCAAAAACTACTGGTCTAGTTTAACCAGCATCACTCACTGGATTCCGTCATCCGACCACTGCACATGGCCTGAGATCACGTGCACCGATGGTCGAGTCACGAAACTTGAGATCATCAATAACAACATTAGTGAAACAATCCCAACATTTATTTGTGACCTTAAAAACCTGTCCTACATTGATCTTCACCTGAATTTCATCCCTGGATCCTTTCCTGTAGTTCTTTATAACTGTTCTAATCTCGAATATTTAGACCTTCAACAAAATTATCTTGTCGGAAGAATTCCTGATGACATTAACCGGCTTTCGCCCCGGCTTCAGGTTCTTAACTTGAGTGGCAACAATTTCACTGGTGATATCCCTGCATCCATTGGGAGCTTCCCAGAACTCAAAAGTCTTCAGCTTTCGTACAACTTGTTCAACGGTTCTATTCCGTCAGAAATTGGCAATCTTTCCAATCTCGAAGAACTAAATTTGAACTTCAACCCATTCTTACCACAAGCAATACCACCAAGTTTCACAAAGTTGAAGAAATTGAGAAATCTCTGGATGTATAAAGCAAATTTGATAGGAGAGATCCCGGAAAGTTTTGGGAATTTGTCAGCTTTAGAATTCCTGGACTTGTCTGAAAATGGTTTAAGTGGCAGCATCCCAAATTCTCTGTTTCTTATCAAGAACTTGACTGTTGTGTATCTGTTCAAAAACAGGCTATCGGGACCAATTCCTCAGGCTGTTGAGGCCTTGAATTTGGAGGCAATTGATCTTTCCAACAATACCTTGACAGGGACGATACCAGATGATTTCGAAAAGCTGACGAAACTTACCGGTTTGGCTTTGTTTTTCAATCAATTATCTGGCGAAGTTCCGTTAGGTATCGGTAGATTGCCATCTCTGATAAACATTGGACTCTGGGGTAATAATCTTACAGGTGAATTGCCACCAGATTTTGGGTTATACTCTAGATTGGAAAGATTTCAAGTTTCGTCTAACCATTTTGTTGGGACGTTACCAAAGAATTTGTGTGCTAATAAGGTCCTTATAGGTGTGGTTGTCTTCGACAACAATTTGACAGGAGAATTGCCAAATTCTCTAGGGAATTGTGACAGTTTGAAGGTTGTTCGGGTTTATGGAAACCGATTTTCTGGTAATATTCCAGGAGGGCTATGGACATCATTCAACTTAACTACACTGATGATGAGCGATAACTCGTTTACTGGTCAGCTCCCGCATACAGTAGGGCCTAACTTGTCTCTTCTCGAGATACATAACAACCAGTTTTCGGGTGAAATTCCAGCAGGGGTATCTTCTTGGGAGAACTTGACGGTGTTCAAGGCAAGCAACAACTTGCTTACTGGTAAAATTCCTCAAGGATTGACTGCTCTTCCATTGTTGTCAAGTATTTTGCTGGATGGAAATCAACTTTCTGGAAATCTTCCATCATCTATAATCTCGTGGAAATCTTTAACAACTTTGAATCTTAGTCGAAACCAATTATCTGGCAAAATTCCTGCAGCAATCGGTCTTTTGCCTGACCTTGTGTATTTGGATTTGTCAGCAAACAACTTTTCTGGCTCAATCCCATCTGAAATCGGCCTTTTGAGGCTATCTTCACTAAATCTCTCTTCAAATCAGCTCTCCGGGAGAATCCCGGGTGAATTTGAAAATGCAGTTTTTGATAGCAGTTTCAGGAATAATCTAAGACTCTGCGCAAGCAATCCAGCATTAGGCCTCAGCAGTTGTCAGGCTGCACCTGCCAGAAAATCAAACAAACTTTCATCCCACTTAATTGCTGCAGTCTCAAGTATTTCAGCAGTTGCATTTTTAGTGGTTTTCGTATACACAATCTTCATTGTTAGAACTAACAGGAGGAGAAAGAGCAATTTGGAGTCGACTTGGAAATTTACTTCATTCCAGAGATTGAATTTCACAGAATCAGCCATTTTATCTGGTTTAACAGAGAACAACATAATTGGAAGAGGAGGATCAGGAACAGTTTTCCGGATTCCCATAAATCGTCCTGGTGCATTCGTTGCTGTTAAGAGGATATGGAACAATGTGAAGTTGGATCAGAAACTCGAGAAAGAATTTCTATCAGAAGTTCAAATTCTTGGCACCATAAGGCACTCCAACATAGTGAAACTTCTATGTTGCTTTTCAAGTCAGAATTCGAAGCTTCTGGTCTACGAGTATATGGAAAATCATAGTCTTGACAGATGGCTTCGTGGCAAGAATCGACCATCCAAAATCTCAGGTTCAGTTCATCATGTGGTTTTAGACTGGCCCAAGAGGCTACAAATTGCAATTGGTGCTGCTCAAGGGCTCTCCTATATGCACCATGATTGTTCACCATCCATTATCCATCGTGATGTAAAATCAAGCAATGTCCTGTTAGATTCTGAGTTCAATGCAAAGATTGCAGATTTTGGCCTAGCAAGAATGTTGATCAAGCACGGAGAACCTGACATGATGTCTAGTGTGGCAGGATCATTCGGTTATATAGCTCCAGGTATGCTACAAACTCTCAACTCTAGTCAAATAATGTCTTTGAAATTCCTTATTCTCCCCAAATTTATTTACTATAAATTTTTAGAGTATGCACATACAAGAAGAGTGAACGAGAAGATTGATGTTTATAGCTTCGGAGTGATCCTTTTGGAACTAGTGACCGGAAGAGAAGCTCGTGATGGAGATGAGAGGTCGTCTCTGGCAGAATGGGCGTGGTGTCACATTATGGAAGGTAGACCTATAGTCGAGTTTATGGACGAGGATATCAAGGAACCCCATTACTTGGATGAGATAAGCAGTGTATTCAAGCTTGGGGTTCTCTGCACTGGAAAAATTCCTTCCAGTAGGCCTACGATGAAGGAGGTTTTGCAAATCTTGCTCCAATATAGCCATTCGTCGCTGCACGGAGAAGAAAAGATTAAAAGAAACGAGTGCGATGTTGCTCCTCTCCTCCAGAACTCGAAGCCCGAGAGGAAACTCGAAGCAGAGGGCAGTGTTTAACATCATTGGTGTGATGAATGTTGATAGTGACAGTTCTTCACAGCACCAATGTTCCATTCGACCTGTAGGCCATAAGATATTGAGACTTGGAAGTGAATAGGAAAGTCAATGCGATTAGCTTAGCTTATTTGTCAGTAGACAAATCCCTGTTACAGGGATTTATAGATATTATACAAAAAAGTATATTATGCATACAAAAATTAAGCAATTCCTTTTATGAATGAAATCTTTAAAACTTACAGTCATAACATTTGTAGATGCCACCGCCCTCAAAATGACTACACAAACATCCTTCGCATAATCTATTTACAGTCTCTCTACCGAAAAATGTTGGGAATCTCGAAGTAAATTAGTCAGCTATTTACATCCGACACAACAAATTTGATTCATGAGTGACAAAATTCACCAATCTTATTGTTGACGATAAAAATCAGAACAACAGATGATCCTCTCCTTTAGCTAGAATTTTCACATCCAAATCTCACTAGTTTTGATGCTCAAACAGGAGTTAGAGATAAAATGACTATTTGGGAGGAAGATATTTGAATTGCATCCTTTCTCTTCAAATGGGGAGGTATTTATAGAATTCCATCCAAATTTTGGGGTAATTTAATCATTTTGGGAAAATGACAAATGGCGGCTCCAATCTCATAATTGAAAGTCACGCTTTATTCATTGATCCAAGTGCCTTTTACTGACAGTTTATAACTAGGGGAAAGGTTCGCAAGCTTTAGGCAAGCCTTCAATGCTTTAGTTCCCCTCGCATGCTGCTTTACGCTTCGCCAACAGATGGCCAAGTCCGCGGATTTGGTTTGAAGATTCAACACTTACTTGATTCTCACAATAAAGCAACAAATCATCTTCATGTGTACGCAAGTCAAGTCTGATTTTGCTCCAAAGCTGCAAGTTCATTTTCCATAGCTTGAATCCAATCTGTCCTTGTGCTGGCCTCTTTATAGGATTTTGGTTCTTGGATTGTAGATATGTTAGCAAAAACTGAAGATAGCTTGGTTCAAAATGTGGAGACTGATGAAAAGGATAAGTTCTTGGTGTATAGGAAGAAGAGTTTGATGTAGTGGATAAAATTTCTGAAGTGGGAATAGGGGATGTGCATGACAGGTTACTTACAAAGTCTTTCATCCAAGTAGGTGTAGATTTAGGTCTAGTGCTTTTTCTGGTTTGAAGAGAGTTTCTGAGTATGAATAATATGGTTTGAAGAGGAATTCATGGAGTCATCTAATTGCCTTATCTTTTCCTGACTGAAATGATAAGTAGCAGTAGGCTGATTGATATCAGGAGAATTTTCAGAGGCAGGCTGGACATCATGTTGGTTTTCAATATTGGAATTCTGATTCTTAGATGGAGAGTTTACTGATGTATCATCCTCAAAATTCATTTCAGCCACAGGTATTGGTATAGAAGTATGGGAGTTATGAATATCTTTGTAAGGAAAAACATGCTCATGAAAAATGACATCCCTAGACACAAACACTTGTTTATTGATTAAATCATACAACTTAAATCATTTTTGTCCTGTGTTGTAACCTAGCAAAATACATTTAAAACTCATTGGTGCAAATTTTTCTTTGAATGGTTTTATGTTAGTAGCATAACATAGACATCCAAAAACTTTCAAATTTTGATATGTGGGCAACTTTTTGTGCAAAATCTCATAAGGAGTTTTCCAATTTAATAAGATAGTGGGCAATTTATTTACAATGTGTGTTGCCATTAAAATAGATTCTCCCCAAAAAAATTTTGGCAAATTGGATTGAAACATAAGCGCTCTTGCTATTTGCAAGAGATATTTATGTTTCCTCTCAACAACTCCATTTTGTTGAGGTGTAGATAGACAACTTTTTTTTATGATGAATCCCATTTTCAGCTAAGTACCTTTGCAACTCGAAATTTGTAAACTTTGTCCCATTATCCGTTCTCAAGCATTTTATGTTCTTGTTAAATTGTGTTTTAATCAATTTATGCAGATTTTTCAAAGTGCTGAGAACTTGTGTTTTATGCCTGATTAAAAAGGTCCAAGTGCATCTACTAAAGTCATTCACCACTGTCAAAAAATAATGCGCTCCACAAATAGATGTGTACTTATATGGCCCCCATAAATCCACATGTAACATTTCAAAGATGTTGGTTATTTTTATATTGCAACTAGTGAAAGACAATCTATGTTGTTTAGAGAAGGAACAAACATCACAGGGTAAGAGAATTTCTTTATTGAAATGATTCAACAGTTTCAAATGTTGCATTACATTTCCAGAAGCATGTCCTAACCTTCTATGCCAAAGAGTGACA
>CAIGRB010066038.1:20457-37146 GCA_903798255.1 Fraxinus quadrangulata
AATATGATCCGATCAATTATGAGATATGGATATGTGTCAATCTCGTTTATCGATCATATCTTTTATCCCATTATTAAGTCAATGTAAGTTGAAAACTCTTTTTCGACTTATGAGTTCACCTTGACCAATGATTTCATTATCAACTTAACTGAATAAAATGTAGATCATAATCTCTTACTATCTAAGAGTGACGAATCTTCTATTGATCATTCACAACTTTCATATGATTCTTGACATACCCGAACAATGCTGTATTAGCCATCCTTGGCAGAGCAACATCCAACACCACCAAAGTATGACCGTCCTCATATAAGGCACTATGATGATCTCAAGTTAAATGACCAATTTCACTACCGAACATTAGATGTTAACCACTAACACTCAGATAGTTATCCATGTGGAATCTCCCAGTGGGTCTCCAATGTTTTGTTCTGTAACAAAATATCCACGTGTTCATTCAAACGTCACCACACTTTAGCTTGTGAAATCAGCTACTTACTTCACAAGTAAAAATGACACACGTGATGATCTATCTGTAATAACGATATTCGTATCTCGTTATCACTTCGACCACGGATGATTTAAGATTCAGTTATATGTAATTTGCATCTCACAATCACAACTTTTTGTAATTAAAAAATCACCAAGAATTGAATCTACAAATTCTATTATTTAATTTATTAGAATATAAATTCAATTAAATAATAAATATTGTCATTAATATACATGAATTATATATATTTAAAGTATTTATGTCCCAAGTTGATTGGATTTATGGCATAACACTTACATCTACGTGACAGGAGATGTAAAATTTCAAAATGAATAAAATTATATACTTATAAAATAAGTGTGACTTTCTTGTAAGCTTAACCAAACATGCTTCTTAGTGTATAATAAACATTTTTTCCCCTTGAACACTGCTGAATACAAACTTATCTACCTTACCAACATGGAGCGAGCAATGCATTCAGCTTAGAGCTTATTTTGCCAGCAGGAAAATCCCAATTACAGGGATTTATGGATATTATACAGAAGGCTTATAACATTTGCAGATGACAAGACCCCCAAAAGGACAATAATTCTACAGCCCAACTTCATAACATTCAGATGAACAAGTGTACAGCATTCTTGATTAATCTGTTTCCAGTACTCTCTCCATGAAAAACTTCTTATTAATGAATTCTTTGCAGGTTTTATAAACAAACTAGGACTTGTCTCTCAAAAGCCGACTCGTTTTTCAATCAACCGCACTTACCTTTAGAGCTAGCGGAACGAGATCTATCGGGCTTCAGTAGCGACACCTTCAATTAAAGAACTAAAGACCTTATCCTTTCGATGTCGATCATGGAGAGTAAAGAAACTGGTCCAGTATTAGTAAAAGCAAGCTATCGCACTGACGACTGGAGTCTTGTTCGGACTTGGTCTTCGACCAGCCAAGTTTTAGATTACTTTTGGAACTGTACATCGACTCAGGACCAGACTTGGATGACTCTGAAAAGCCATTGTCATTCTTCAAAAACCATTTCCTGGACTCTTTTTGAAAAGCTAAATAGAATGTTGCTTCCGTATTAGCATTAACGAATTGCTCCGGAATGAAAGACAAGCAAATAGGAATAGAATGTAGTCTTATTGGTTGGGCCACTAAGGCCTGTTCCTCCACTGTCATTCTTGGAATTTCCTCGATCTTCTCTTCGGCAGGTGGCTCCGCAGCTCCAGTGACTCCTTCCAAAACTGGTTCTTGTGTAGCCCTTNCCAATCCAGTTTGTGAGTCTATTCACTAGAATAAACATATTTCGTACACAGTATTCAGCATGAGTGAATAGTATAGTGAACAAGATTCTATCTCTTTTATCCTTGTCTAGTCTTATCTAATGCTTTGTATCAATCATGCTAGTAGAGAATTGTTTCTAACATACGAAGCATTCAACCTTTTAAAGTACACACCACATGCACATGCACATCTATTCCAATTCTTATTATGCATATTCGGAATATAAGATCGGAAACATTTTATAGTACACATCACATGTACATCAGTTCCGATTCTTATTATGCATATTCGTAATATAAGATCGGAAAAGAATATTCAAAGACACTTAAATTGTTCTTACACTAGTGCCGAAAGACTTCTTCAATACCAGAAGACCATAAATCAAGCATATGTGGGAACGATGTAATGAACAAGGAGGTAAAAAGGACTAATCACTTCTATGAAGCAAAGATGAGGGGAGTACAGTATATAACACTTAAAATGCGAAGCTTCTTGCATCAGATGGTCAAAACTTATCCTGACCAGCATCAGGACTCCTCGGTTTCAAGGTACTGGGAGTGTGAGGCTGCAATGAGTGCAGCTCCAATTCCAGAGCCATCTTTGGAAAGCTCAATGTTAACGCTCTCTGAAACCTCCTCCCCCAGGAGCTCTTTAAGAGTGTTCTTCAGACAATTCCTGAATTCAGAATAGTGCTCAAACAATGCGCCGTCTAATGCAATAACTGACACCTGCTTCTCACCCTCTTTTACAGTATCTCTTCCCAGTTTTTTGAGAATTCCTAAGATCCCAGCAGCCGAAAGACGGGCCCCACGAGTGGCAACAATGTCACATACTTCCACAATCATTTTCCTCATTTTTAAGGAAGAATTAGGTATCTGTCACACAGAAAAATGGAGACGATGTGTAACTGCATTTGGTTTTTGCACAAGCTGCTAACTTCAATTACTCCTCGGATGCACCCCAGTCAACATAGTAGACAAAAAGCTATCAAAGATGCCAAAATTTGCTAGCTCTACTAAAAAATAGATGACCATTTATACAACTACACTTCTCGATGAATACAAAGTATTTTACCTCCAAGATATCCTTCAGTTTGCTCCCAACCACTTTGAGATCAGCAGAATTGTCGTGATGCATTGCAGCCATGTCGGGGGTCCTGCACCGTAGCACTTTGCTCTCAGTATCTATATTACAAATGATTAGCCCCTCTTTGAGCCCCATTTTTTCACAAAATATTTTGTAAAAAGGTGATTTTTTTGGAGAATGTGTGGTCAAAAGTGGAAAAGTTTTCGGTTTACCCACATCATTATTATATTGGAAAGGTTGAAAATGAGTGGAGAAAAATGAGTTTTAAAGAATGGGGCCCAAACAAGGGCTTAATTTCTTCAATGAAACGAAGTAGTATTATGAGGATTTTATTTGAACGAAGCTACAAGTTAAAAGATGTCTTATAATTCGTTTTTACAACTATCATTTTTGGTGCATGGTGCTGGACCACGAAAGGAAAAAAATGTACAGAAGATAAATGCATCTAAAGACTAAAAATGAGGATGTTAAGATAGATATGTGGTCAAACTAAAATGACTACATACGAAATGAGAAATATGTCAAGAGTGAAGAGAGGAGAGGAGACAAATTATGGAGAAATTAAGGGTAGGAAGAATTAGATAGGATATCTCTTGCTTAAGCCTGGAGAAATGTTCACAAAAGAAATGTGAAAGATTTGATTCTTTGGACCTTTCAGTACAAATAAAACTGATTGAACTTATCTAGATTCACCCACGTTTGTTGGCAATAAGACTAACTTCTTGTATCAATGGTAAAATTAGATGATACATTAGCTTACGAAGATTCTAATATCCTGACGGCACCGGCATCACTACTCACCTTAGTATGAATGGAATTCTCAGTTTTGTCGGGATATCATCCCCAAAAAAGGATGCTTCTTCTGCCAACCTGCATAAGACTTGGCGTACAATTTCTGCCAAATACATGCCAGAAATTATCTTCTCAAAAATCTGCAGCAATAAGTCATGGGTGAGATCAGACATAAAACCTAGAAGAAGTAATAAGAACAAGCTATTGAAATGACCTGCTCGCCAGGGTTTAAACTTTCAGCATCGAGATTTTGATCATATTCTGTTAATGGAAGATGTGATGATCGGAAGTTACCCCATTCCATGTTTATAACCTGCAAAAGTGAAGCAAAACTTAGCTAATAAAATAGATCATAACGATGTTCATGCATGGCTCATAAACAGCCAGTGAAAATTGATGAAGCATAAAGGGAGAGACGATCAATTATGAAAGGACAGTTTATGCCTTGATCAACATTAGATAACGATAAATGATCAAAGGAGGGGCTACTAACCATTTCCCCAGATTTAGGAAGTGGACCATGCGACTTTGGAATAGCATTTGCCCGTTCTACATATGCGGCATTAGTTCCAGTACCCAAGATGACTGCAGCAATCACATCAGGGTTGTTGTATCGTCCTCCGGCTAATGTTCCAACTGTATCATTGACCTTCATACCCGAGCAAGAGATTGAATTTTTAATTTATTAGCTATTCCACCAGTTAAAGTATGATGTAAATGGTTGGCCAAAAGGAGGCTGGACCAAGATTTTGGTCCAGAGTTCAATCTTCACTGCTCTCCCTCGAGCATGTTCGGATAAGTTAAAAAAGAAGTAAAAGGATACTTTAAAAAGAAGTACAAGATACTAGTAACTTTGTGTTTCCAAACATGTTAGGACACGTCATTATTTCTTAGTTTTGAATTAAAAAAGCTTACTTATTTCAAAAATAATTCTGTCCTTTAGCATCAAAAATCAGTAATTCACTTATTTATGATTTTATAAATAAACACATTGCTTGCTGGAAGGTAAAACCTTTAAAGCATAGCCAAACAAACCACTTCGGTTGGGCACATTCGGGGAAATACAGGTAATAGAATACTTGATAAAGTAAAATATGTTTTGTAAAAAATACTGTAATGCACAAGCAAGGTGAAAATAGAAAACTTTCGAGAGGGGGAAATCAAGACTTACCAAAGCAGTCACATGCATATCAAGGCCAACTCTTTCCATTGCTTTAGTCAACTCTGCGACAATATCTTGTCCTATCTATTTGAAACCATCAATAACAGATACATTGGAGAATTAGAATCCTATAAGTAAATATGTCTAATCCTTCAGGTGAGCAAGCACATACATGGAATATTAATCAGAGATCTATTAAAATTTACTATGATAAATTTTCTGAGTTGTCAGGAGATGGACGGTAAACTAGAGAACATAAAATTAGAAAGGAATCAAGCAGAGAGATAATGCACACCAACAAATACATAGGGAGGAGAGAGAGAGGCTGACATATTTTCTTTACTTAGTGCAGTTTATAGCTAAAAGAGAGACAGTATTCAGAGGAAAGTCGTCGCCAGATAGATCAGTGAGGAACGTGTTAAAGAAATGCCCTATTATTACTTACGATTCAGTTATCTCCACTTACTAGTATCTAGTAATTATAAATGAAATTCAATGAGAATGCAGAGGCAACACAATGCTCACTAACCAAGCAAATGAATTGATTCACACTTACAGAACTTACCTAACATTAACCAGTTTACTGAAAAGCATGATAGAAATCAGATTATAGACCTTACATCATAAAAAGGTCACATAATAAGTGGATCAACGAGAGGAAAAATATTTTAAAACAAAGTAAGGTTGATATGCTAAGTTATCTATCACTACAGTCGCAGAAAAAAAAAATTTAATCTGAAGACTGTTCCCAGTTTTCTGGTAAACACAATTAGTAATACTGATGTACTAAGCTATTTATTCGCTGAACATGAGAGAAGTCACCATGGTTGCATAAAACAGATGAAGAGATGAATTACAAACTTCTATATTGAATTTGTGGCCCCTAAATGTCTTATTTTGTATTGGTAGCACTTTGCTTGCCCCAAAACAGGTTAATTCATTGTATAAGGTCACCCTACCTTCCCAGACTAGATAAAGAAATCCGACGGGGCCATTTTTCTATTGTTTAAAGCGCGAGAGACAAAAAGACTGAAAGTTGCAAGATCTCCACTGTAAACTTCTTCTTCTTCTGGATTTTTGTAAAAATCAGCTTTGGCGAGTGGACATAGCTCTCACGCTGAGGGTCAAACACTATATATTTGTGTTCTTTGTGCATTTTCTGATTTCTTTTTTTGTTTGTTATTGCTTTCAGAGTTAGGGATTAAGGTTTAATCCTAAATGGAACCCAAGTACACTAGGTATGCCCTTTGCATAGATCAATAGCAGAATAATAAACACAAGTTCAAGAAAGAGAGAAAAAGCTAAGGTCTGAAACTAACTGCATCTTCTATAAGGAAGCCTTTAGTCCACTTTATAAGAGTCCCAGAAGCCAATGATAGTTGCCTAACTGGGAAGGAAAAGGTGAAACCCAGCTCCCTTTGCCTGCCAGGTGGAAGAACAAAGTTTTCATCTTCTGTTGCAACAAAGTTTGCAAGTGCCACAGCAATAAAATCAAACAATTCCTGGAATCATTATGAAAAAAATAAAATTCACAGCATAATAACAATTGAAACAACATTTAAAACTGAAAGAATGGCTGAGGACACACTTACATGAGATGACCCAACCATCAAATGTGGAGGAATTGAAAATTCTTTGGATTCTTTTTTGACCACACATTTTTCTT
This sequence comes from Fraxinus quadrangulata, assembly GCA_903798255.1. Lineage (NCBI taxonomy): Eukaryota > Viridiplantae > Streptophyta > Magnoliopsida > Lamiales > Oleaceae > Fraxinus > Fraxinus quadrangulata. Next base: position 26,938 of record CAIGRB010066038.1, read on the forward strand.
TTCCACCGAGCTGCACCCGCAGGACTCGGAAGTTTGTGCCACCTAGGTCCAATGCATAAAATACTCCTTTTTCATCCCTGAAACAGAAAATATCGACGAACACAAGCACGATAAGTGAAGCCTATCTCCAGGAAGAGAAACTGAGAAACAAAAATTAATCATATTAAATTAGTCCAGGATCTGTAGAATTAGGGCCACTACAATCTAGCCGTCCTCAAGATCATGGGAGAGAAAGATAACAGAATTTCACAGTTTCTTAGTATTCTCTCAGAATAATGTTTCCACTATTTGTATCTTGTTTACTGTAAGTCCGTTATATAGTGATAGAGATCATTCCTCTGAGAACTTCCATTCCTGAAAATTTCAAGAGAATAAATAATAGTCGGCTAGTAGCCCAGTGATCCATTTGAGTTTGTTTATTTCATGTGTTACTTTGAACAAACTTGTACTGAGGGTTTTGTATAACTATAACCACGGTGAAATGACTATGTAAATCACAGTTAAAACAGAAAGTAAAATGATAAAACAACCACAACATTCATTACGTCCAACCATAAAATATTTTGATATATCAGAGTAATGATAAGTGGTCAAGACAATATGAGGATTTACATCAATAAGTAAGCTAGTTAGTAGTAGTTTTTTTACTTGACAATGGAAAAAAGGAAGCTAATTCAGAATACAATAAGAAAATTATAGATGCAACTTCAATAAAAACTCAAATCTGAGTGTTTCATTTTGGAAGAAACTGGAGCTAATCATGCTGAAGAGGATTACAATATCATACGAGCAAAACTATAATAGTCTTCAGATAATACAGGTATGCAACAAAATCAGGTCACAGTTGTAAAATGAAGAGTTAATACTATGTTTGACTATTCAGCAAATCAAGTAAACAGAATTAAAAACACGATAAAAAGAGAAACTAAAAAACAAGAACAATTAAATGAAGAAACTAATAAATGAACCCGAAAAGGACAAGGGGAAGAACCAAAGAAGTAAAAAATGTAAAAAGCATAATTCATGCTCGCATGCCAAAAGGTCCAAAAATGAAAGATTTATGTGTATTTAATGCTTGAGTCACTAAGAAAGGCACAAAAGAGGATTCAGAAATAGGAAAGGCCCCTAGTTACGTATTCGACTGACATTAAACAAATCTTTGTTAAAGAGAATGTCAATTGTCTGTTAGCATAAGATTGCCATGAAACAAGTGAACTCTCAACTCAACCTGAGCCTTAACTGAAATCAGAATATGCCTTAAAAAGTGAAATTCCAATTTAATGAACTAATATCAAAGCATGTATGGTTTCTCCAATAACGTCAATACTATATTGTGCTTATTCGAAGTGTATTTTCAAAATAACAGGCTAAAATTATTCCCTAATTGTGAGGATAAGTTTTCTTATTCAATAACCAAATTTACCAGTTCAACCACACCTAAAATCATATAATTGCATTAAAACTCAATATTATCATGGATATAAGATTCGCAGAAACAATAGGAGCAAGTTACTGATTAATGAGCTGATCCTACACTTATGGCATGTTTGATAAGTCGAATTGGACCATACTTGACAATATTAATAAAGAAAAAGTAGCTAAATCTAGTCCTTATAGGCTAATAGCTACTAAACTCCAAGATTTATTCATATGGAAGCTGAATTTACTATTGTTAATGTATATACACATACACAATGTACATGTTAGTTAGTCCCACATTTGTTAGAAAGGGAAACATTCATCTCAAGTTAAACTATAAATATGATACCTCTCTTGTAAACAAAACACACTATTAAATACAATTCTCTTCTCTTTGTATTGTCTTATTTTCTCTCTTAAATTCAACTTGGTATCAGAGCTACTATCCTTAGTGGTTCTCGGTATATCAAGAGTTGAGTATGCTCTGTGATTGCCACTATTAGTGGATCCTTCACATCAGAAAAAACTTCCTGTATACCCTCTTCATACCTGTTGGGTCGTCACTATAGTCGGAATCTTATTCTCCCTCAGCGTCATCTTAGCCACCACTCCATCAGTCATTTGCTGACCAACTTAGTTCGATTCCTGTTATTTTCTTTCTCTGTGCCCTTCTAGTTTCATGCACATTATGGAGCATCTTGAGGCCTCACAACCCATTGCCATTGTCATGAAAGGACCCAACTACACTATATGGGCTCAGGCTATGTCAAGCTTTCTTAAGGGCAGAAAGCTCTGGCGTTATGTCACTGGTGATATCACCGAACCAGAGAAAATCGTTGGAGAAGACATTACAAAATACATAGACCGTCTCGAAGAGTGGGATAGCAAAAACCACCAAATTATCACTTGGATTCGCAATACATGCGTACGCTCCATCAGTCTCCAGTTTGGCAGATTCAAGACCGCCAAGTCACTATGGGATTTTCTACAGAAACACTACACCACCGCAGATCTGTCTCATCAATATCAACTTCTGGGCTCATCAATATCAACTTCTGGGCACTCTACATCGTATGCAACAACAGCATGGGCAATCCATCAATAATTTCTTATCTGAGATGCACTATGTTTGGGATCAACTTGCTTCCTCAGAACCAGAGTTTACAGATGACGATAGTGCTAAGAAATTTTTCGACTATCGAGATCAGCAACACTTGGTTCTCTTTCTCATGGCCCTCACTAATGAGTTTGAGCATGTTCGTGCATCTCTCCTTCACCGCAGTTCCTTACCTACTTTAGATCAAGCTATTACTGAACTTCTTTCAGAGGAAACTCATCTTGCCCCTCGGAAGACGACCCCTACAGATGCTGTCTTCGCCACTTCTAGAGGACCTCAACCCAACAACAAAGGGCATCCATCCGGATCTTCAAAATTCTGCAATTACTGCAAGAAATCAGGACACATTCTCTTGGAATGCCCAGTTCGAGTTTGCCAATTCTGTCAGAAGCAAGGCCCTGGTCAACTTCAGCGTGATTGTTTCCAAAACCCCAACAGACACTCCCGGTGATATATGTCTCGCGGTATTCCTTCTAAATCTGCCGCCACTACTGCTGAAGGTCCATCATTCACTACTTCCAGTGAGACGTTCTCTGCCTTTGACATAGAGGAAATTGTCAAACAAGTCCTAGCTCATTCTGGTAATCTACCCTCTACTGCTATGTTAGTCACCTCAGGTAACTCATCTTGGTTCTTTAACTCTGCATGCTATAATCACATGACACCTGATTCCACTATATTTTCCACCAAACGGCCTGCTAGCCATACTCCGATTATTCAAACTGCTGATGGTTCTCCTATGACCGTGAGTCATATCGAAAAAATCTCGATATTAAACACTTCTCTTCCTGATACTTACTGTGTTCCCAAACTTACTCTCAATCTTATATCTGTTGGTCAATTATGTTACTTCGGTCTAACTGTCCTATTTTCTGCTTCTGGTTGTTGTGTGCAGGATTCAAAGACGGGACAAACTTTTAGGATAGGCCGTAAGGTTGGACGACTTTTTGAGCTCATCAATTTTCACCTTCCATTCCGTTTCGCCTCATCAGTTCAGACAGCAGCCCCAGTTTGATCTACCCTATCCGTCAGTCTCCGGCATTCTCGTCTGGGTCATGCTTCTGTTGGACGTCTTCAATCTTTAGCATCCAGTGGTCATTTAGGGTCTGTTAATAAAGAGCCATTTGATTGTCTTCCTTGTCAACTTGCAAAACAATCGGCATTGCCATTTTACAAAAGTGATTCATTTTCTTCTGCGCCATTTGATTTGATTCACTCTGATGTTTGGGGCCCGTCTCCCACTGCTACTATGGGAGGTTCTAGATATTTTGTCATTTTTGTTAATGATTATTCTCGTTACACTTGGATATTTCTTATGCATAATCGATCTGAATTACCTCAGTTGTACTTTGATTTTGCTACCATTGTCAAAACTCAATTTTCTTGCAATATCAAAGTATTTCGTGCCGACAATGCTACTAAATACACAGACTCTAGAGTCCTTAACTTTCTTCGCCAACATGGCACTCTTCCTCATCGTTCATGTCCAAGAACCTCCCAACAAAATGGGCGTGCTGAACGCAAACACCGAGACATTCTCAATACCGTTCGTGCTCTTCTCATATCTGCTTCGTGTCCTGAACGCTTTTGGGGTGAAGCTGCTCTTACAGCTCTTTATACTAAGAACCGCATGCCTTCTCCCATAATTGGGAATCAATCACCATTTGAGCGTTTTTATGGTCACCCTCCTAACTATCACACTCTTAAGGTATTCGGTTGTGCTTGTTTTGTTCTTCTTCAGCCTCATGAGCGCACCAAATTAGAATCTAGATCTCGACTATGTTGCTTCTTGGGATACGGTGTTGAACACAAAGGCTACAGATGTTGGGATCCTTACTCCAAACATCTCCGAGTATCTCGTCATGTTGTTTTCTGGGAACACAAGATGTTCGCCTCCATATCCAAGTTTCACCTACCACATGACAACACCTCTCTCCTATTCACTGACCTTTCCACAGAAACTCTTCTCCTGAATCAACATCTCCACCAACACATCCTATCTCAAATATGCCATTACCAACTAACATGTCTACAGATCCTTCAATTGAGTTATCTACCTTACCCTATTCTGAGGAACTTATCTCCTCCGATGGATCCGCTCCAATAACTTCTGATCTCCCTACTCGACGAAGTGAACGGGTAAAAACTCCTTCTGTTAATCTTCGTGACTTTGTTGCATTTTCTACTATTCTTTCTCACCATGAACCTCAATCTTATCGTGAAGCTAGTTCTGATCCTCTTTGACAGAAAGCAATGAATGATGAACTATAGACACTCGAAAATACTCACACATGGGATCCAGTGGACCTACCAAAAGACAAACATGCTATGAGATGTAAGTGGGTCTACAAGATCAAAACTCACTCTGATGGATCTATTGATCGGTACAAAGCTCGCTTGGTAGCTAAAGGGTTTACCCAGGAGTATGAGATTGACTATGAGAAGACCTTTGCCCCGGTTGCCCGCCTCACTTCAGTTCGCAGCCTAATTGCAGTTACCGCCGTCCGTCATTGGGAACTATTTCAGATGGATGTGAAAAATGCTTTCCTTAATGGTGAACTCACCAAAGAAGTTTATATGTGCCCTCTTCCTGGTTCTCATCATCTTCCGCATCAAGTGTGCAAACTTCGTTGGGCTCTTTATGGTCTCAAGCAAGCTCCTCAAGCTTGGTTTGCCAAGTTCAGCACCATTGTTGGAGATTTTGGGTTCATCCCCAAGTCGTATGATTCTGCTCTTTTCATTCGCAAAACAGACCAGGGAACTATACTTCTTCTCCTCTATGTTGATGATATGATCATCACTGGTGATGACACATCCGAAATTTTGGATCTCAAGACTTATCTCAGCCAACATGTCGAGATGAAAGATCTTGGAAAACTTAGTTACTTTTTGGGACTTGAGATCACTTCTAACTCTGAGGGATATTATCTTTCGCAAGCAAAGTATGCTTCTGATCTTCTTACTCGAGCAGGACTCACAGATAGTAAGACATATACCACTCCTCTAGAGCTCAAATCTAAACTCACCCCTATGGGTGGTACACCTTTTGATGACTCCATCTTGTTTCGCCAGCTGGTTGGTAGTCTTGTTTATCTTACAGTTACTCGGCCTGACTCTCTTATGTTGTCCATATTGTCAGTCATTTTCTCTCTGCTCCTCGCACACCCCATTATGCCGTAGTACTTCGCATTCTCAGGTACATCAAAGGGACCCGGTTTCATGGTCTCCATTTCTCATCTCACTCTTCTCTTAAGCTTCGTGCCTACTCAGATTTAGATTGGGCAGGTAACCCCACTGATCGTAGATCCACTACTGGTTATTGCTTCTTCCTTGGTGACTCTCTTATTTCTTGGCGCAGCAAGAAGCAAACAGTAGTCGCTCGATCCAGTACAGAGGCTGAGTATCGAGCCCTTGCTGATACAACTCAGGAACTTCTTTAGCTTCGCTGGTTACTTGAAGACATGGGCATCACTCATTCTACTGCCACGATCATAAGCTGCGATAATCAAAGTGCTATCCAAATTGCTCACAATGATGTATTCTATGAACGCACAAAACACATTGAGATTGATTATCACTTTATACGTCATCATCTCATCCGTGGAACCATTGGACTATTATCAGTTTCTTCAGCCGATCAAACTGCTGATATCTTCACTAAAACGCACCCTCCTGGATGCCTTCAGGATTTAGTCTCCAAACTCAAGTTGGTCTCCATTTTACCACCTTGAGTTTGAGGGAGGCTGTTAATGTATATACATATACACAATGTACATGTTAGTTAGTCCCACATTGATTAGAAAGGGAAACATTCATCTCAAGTTAAACTATAAATAGGATGCCTCTCTTGTAAACAAAACACACTATTCAATACAATTTTCTTCTCTTTATATTGTCTTATTTTCTCTCTTAAATTCAACTACTATAACAAATATTAGAAAACACTCCAAGTTCACATCTTTTATTCCCAAAGACTTGATTGTATCCAAAAAAAAAAAAGTATTAAACATCAAACAAGAATAAATTATATATACCCAGTGGGAAGGCTATCAACATAGCTGATGAGCATCTTAAGTTTGCTGCCGCCTTCGGAGGCGAGGCCGGCGTGCATCTCAACCGTCATGGCGTCAGCCACCTGCCGGAGCTTACCAGTTGGGGTGCCACAATTCTCCTCCAGCTCTCTCAAAATGGCCTCCGCCTTGGCCCATCTCCCGGAGCTCTTCATCCGGTGCCTCATCATCAGGACAGCTGCGGCACATACCGCTGCCGTACACACCACCGCTGCTACCGCCACCACCTTTCCCATCTCAATACGATGAACAACTCAAAACCCACTATTCACCTACCCCACAAAAACAATTCACCCTGTAATTATTTATGTCAAAGATTGAAGCTTTGATTTGATTTTGATTATTTTTCTTAAAAGTGATTAGAAGAAGCAAGTGCGTGAGGGAAATGGAGAAAGGTTACTGGACTTATTTGGGTGGAAGACTTTCGAGTAATTAAAAAGTGACGAGGAAAAGGAGGACGGGGGTGAAGTCGAACCTTTGGACCAAGATTCAGACATATCTAAATTCTTAACTGCTATTTGAATGCTACTTCAATAAATATGGATTTTGGAAAAAAAAAAAACAAAGAAAGAAAAAAAAACCACTTTCTCGGGTCGTTTTCACCTGCATGCTCACGACTTTATGCCCCTCTGGCCCGTGGTTCAATATTACAACGTGAGGAATAATAATTTTAAACGTAAATTTAATATTTTTTAACTTTAAAACCACTATTTTAAAAATAAAAAATCGGTATTATCTGAAAATGAGATCAGGGACTAAATAAAATAGTCTGATAATCCCCAGCACATAGAACCAAGTTCATCGGTTTTGAGCAGGTAATCACGTGACTCAGTTTTCCAGTGGCTCATACAGATCTGAATTTGGATCTACCCACGTGTGATTTACAAAATCTGACCAGATAATTTGGTACAAGGTTTTTGACGTGAAAATGTCAAACTGGCTTTCTTTTATCTATCATTATTTAAAAAAAATTTCTCACTTATTTTTAATCACAAACATTTTATACATAAACTCACATTTTTTTCTTACGTTTTAGTCAATTTTTTAAAAAATTTACTATTTAAAAACTCATTTCTTTAGCTCTTATTTGAACCCCATTTTTCACAAAAAATGAATTTTGTAATAATTATTTTTAAAGAACATGTAATTAAAAAATAGATTTTTTTTTAATTTACGTGTAAATTATTTTATTTAAAGAATGTGTAATTAAAAATAATTTTTTTTTATAAAACGAATTTTTGAATAATTAATGGGATTCAAACATGAGCTTAATAATGATAAACAAACATGAATAAGACCCTGTTTGATTCAATTTTTCTCAAAACTTTTTAAACTCATTTTCAATTATACATGTTTCCATGAAATAATTTTATACGTAAATTTAAAATTTTATTTATTTTCAACCACAAATTCTTTAAAAAATTATCAATTTAAAATATAATTATGAGCCTCAAAAGGGTCTAATAGCAATTTCTTGAAAAATCATGAGATCCATGACCTTGGAAATGTCTAGGCTGTATACACCAATTTTGTCCCCTCTTTCTACCTCAAAGTCAATTTGAGAGGGGAAAAAAAATGAATATACCAAAATTTTAAAAGACAGCATGATTATGTCAATTTCCATCACATCAATATACATTCACATAAGATTTGAAGTCAACATTTCAGCCCACGGTATTTCTCCTTGCAACTTGGCATAGACAGCGCAGCTTGTGATAAAAGAATAAAGTTTCTTGTACAATTCATAGATGACAATACGAATGACATTATATACAAATTAAAAAATGAATAGACGAAAACGTGTATTTTGTTTTAAAATTGGCCACTCAAACTTCAACATGTGGCACATTGTCAAATTTGATGTCAAAAAAATTGTACTTGTAACATGATTGGTGCTAAAATATACTACAACAGTATCAGAAAAGATTTAAAATTTTATTCTATTTTGTTCAATATTTCAGGAAAGGGACTAATATAAATGTTTTGATAACACTACTTGTACGTAATTATTTATAAATTTGTGTATAGATCGATGGCATGACATTATAATATTTAACTGATTTCTTTATGTCCTTTTCGTCCTCTTTCTCTCTCGCTTCTAAATTGTTTTTTCTTTTTCTCTGTACATCAATTTTTAAATAACTATGTACAAATAACATTATTTTAAATATTTTGAGAGAATGATGCTAATTCTTGCCCATTTTATAAACTAGCAACGCCGTTGATTACGATGGAACGATGTTTTATACCTTGGCGTGCAATGCACAATAAAGTAAAGGGACGAAGTCAAAGAGTTTAACTGAGGTCGAAACAAATATTGCGTATAGTTTTATATGCATACATGTGTGTCAATAACCAAACATTTTTTGCTCGTGTTTTGGAGTTCTTTCACTCTTTAAATCAGAGTTCAACTTTTTTGCTCGTACATAAGCAACTATAAGGCCAAAATCACGACCATGAAATTTGGATCATGCCATAACAATACTAAACATACTTTAAGGGTTAAAAACCATCAACCACTTCATATTGCCTTTTCCAAGATGACACAATACAAGATCAAATACACACACATTTTAATTAATTACTTAGTAATTGAGAGAATGACCACCATCACTTGAAAAATCTAATAGATATTAAAAATTTATTATATAACTCGACACTTTGAAGCTTCTACCTAAATTAGAATGGAAACGTTGAACATTATTCCTTGATCCTTATCTATCAGAAACTGAACCAAATATATTATATAAATGAGATAGGGACGCGTTAGACTTACCTTCACAGTTTATGAAGAAAAAGAAGATTATTAAAAGCTATAAATATAGATGTACTACTTCCATTACGTTAAAATATATAAGGGTTCTTTAATGTCCATCGCGGAGTCTACTTTTAACCAAATTTTCTTAATTTTCCATTGTTTACACAAAATAAGCTTGCTACGGGTTGTCATCAACTCCACTTCCTATTTAGTTCCATTGTTAAAAGAGAATAATATTTTTTTCAATAAGAAATTTACTTCTTTATATAGTCCTATAGACGAGTCTATAGTTAGTGACGAATGACCAGGGGCTGATATGGGAGGAGGTTGCATTGGGCCTCAGCCCAGTACAACTTGGAACATGTTCCATCTTCCTTTGTAATTTTTCCTACATGAATAAAAGAGCTACTTTGGTTGTTACTATTTATAAGTCGAGCCGAGCCAAATAACTTTATGGTTCGGCTAGGCTAAACCCATCCCCCCTCTCCCCCCCCCCCCTTTTATTATTACGTTTGATTTAGTATTTTAAGTTACAAATATTCGTTTTAAGTGATTTAAAATTTGTTGAAAATGTTAAAATGTGGCCATGATAAATATATAATCGATAAATTTTAAATATCAAAATAATTTTACATTAATTGTGAAACGTAAAGTCGTGATTGTTTATATTTCTTTTCAATCATAATCTCATTCCAATATCCTTTTTTCGAACTTTATTTTCCTACAATTTTTCATTTGGTTCGATATTTCACGATATGAATATCCATTTGGATCGATTTCAAATTTTTTAAAACTTAAAATGTGATAATAATAAATATATTGTCGATTAAGTTTAAATATAAAAA
>CAIGRB010066038.1:48133-63273 GCA_903798255.1 Fraxinus quadrangulata
ATATCTAATGCAATTAGGAGTCCAACATATCTGAACATCTGCATTAGTAGCATTACGTTATCTTATGCATGTATGGATAATGATAGTTTAATTAGGATTAAATCAAATCAATTTTGATTAGCATAAAATTCTTATCAAATTGGATAGACAGGATTTTTATCACAATTACACTATGACTCAACTACTATTTTTTTACTATAAATAGTGTGACAATGTCCCACAATTCACTACCACAAAATTTTACACAGCTGTTTTCATATAAAGCAGCTGTAAATTCTAAGTATATTTTTATTATCAAAATCTCGTTTGATCAATCAAGGTAAGATACTTTTGTGCAAGTTATTCGTTTCCTTATACTTTTATATTCAATAATTTATACATGAATTGCCAATAGACATTCGGGTTCGACCCAACGAAATGTAAACTCTTTTGAATTCTTTATAATGAAATGTGAAATCTTTCGGGAATGTTTAAGTTTTTAAAGACACGATTTATTAACTCAAATTCAAATTTATGGATGTTTTAATATTTTGTTATTAAAGAATTTTATCGTTCCGTAAAGAAATTGAATCTTTTGTAACACCTCAGTATTTGTGAAATTTTGGGGCGTTACAATTAATTTTTGGTTCAAACTCAAAACTAGATTATTCTTTGGGCTTTCTTGGGATCTTCGATCTCGTTGTGGGTTGCGTAGTGTTCGTTACTACGTGATTCTCATCAGCTTCCATTTCCATTCTAGAATAGGCAATGGTTGTAGAGGTCCAGTTATTTTTTGATGATTTGGTTTCACCTGCTAATAGATCAGACATTGATACAAATTCTACTATCTCCCTCTTCATGCCATTCACCTAATAAAATATTTTACGTACAAATCACTAAAGTTATTTTAAATTTCAGAAGGGTTAATCTATTCTAAGTCCTTGCTTATTTCTCATTTTTCATGCATAAAAATGAAAAATATGATCGTTATCAATCACATCAAATCATCAATTTTGAATTTCTATACGTATTGTCAGCCCAATTACGACTATACTTTTCAGAGCAAAATTGAAATCTCAATTAGATAAATCCTAGTATCACTGAAACCTCAAGAACAAGCACGCTATCGACGGGATGAGGCCTCCTTGTCTACTCCAGGTAATTCCCCAAGGCATTCGGCTCGAGTAAATCAGATTAACTCCATTTGTTCTTTTATTATTTTTTGTGTGTTATTCAACGTATCTGGCTCCTACAATTTCTCACAAGAAGCTAAATTTCTGTTTTGATTTCTCATTATACGCTTATACAAATATTGGGTATTCCTTCGAATTTTTATTATTTTCCTGACTGCAATTGTTGATAGCCGTAAAATTTCAGTAGCGTCAATTATTGATATATCCTTGTTTTTTCGGCAGTCCGTGAAGTAAATCTAGTTGTGTACAAGCAAAATGTTAAAGCAAATGCTGGCATGCTGCAAGGTGTACATATCTGAAAGCCGAAACAGGGCTTCATTGGAGGCAATTGAAAGGGCATCCAAGCTATTTCCAGAGGCTCCAATTGTCAACAAGTTTGAAGACGAAACTTATAACAGAGTTGGGTACACCCTTGTGTCCAAATTGGTTCCATGTTGTACCCTCAAGAGTGCTGTTTTTGAAATGGTGAAAGCTGCTTTTGAATCCATTGATCTTGAAATGCACACTGGGACTCATCCTAGGCTTGGTGTTGTGGACCACATTTGTTTCCATCCCTTGGCTGGTACTTCTTTGGATAATGTTGCGGGGACTGCAAAATCTCTGGCTGCTGATGTTGGCTCAAGGCTTCAAGGTTTGTTCTCTTGAAACTAAGATTTTGAAGATACACAGAATTGGGCTAATTTCAATTTATGTGTTAAGACTCTGTCATGTTCGTTCTTCATGATGTGTCAAGAGGAATCTAAATGAGTTCTACAGAAGTGGAACATGAAGATTTGATGTGCATGGAAAATTAATTTGGGAAATTCATTTGGCTGTTAACTACTTGTAATTGAGCACTTGCAAAAACACGACTTTATGCATACTAGGGTGACGTTATTATTAAGTTTGTAGCACCTAAATCCAAAGGTTACACATCTTTCTTTTCCTTTCATTTGATTAGGGAAATAATACCTTTTTGTCCACAACTTTATCACTCCAGATTTGATGAGATCCATTTTATCAGGTTCATATACCTTTCACAATAAGTATATTATGGCATTGATTCCAATAAAGCTTCAGAATAAGAGATCTGTACTTGGTTCTTTGATCATTTGCTTACATGCTTGTGTGTATGTGCTTGTATTTGAGGCAGAAGGGATTTGAATTCTGAAACTTGTTTTGCATTAGAGTGACTTGTGATATCAGAATTGTGAGAATTGACATATCCTTTTCAATTGTTAAACATTCACATCCCTTAGGATTGAGCGAAAATCAATATCTTCCTTTCTCTCTATCTTCCGGCTTTTTAAATGATTTTAAACATAGCTTGTGCATGGAAATTAATTTGGGAATTTCGTTTGGCTGTTAACTACTTGTGATTGAAATGAATTTCGGGAAATTGTCCAAATGGTCGTCTTCCATCTTTATTGGTTTACTGCAGAAGAGGACTCTGAATCGCTAACTCAATTGGTTTTTCTGAGATGGCAATTTAGAGAGTTCTTTGTAACTTATGGCCTCATTTTCATAGCACAGATATAAAAAACAGCCTATATATTTTGGGGGTGATTGCAAACAGCTGAACACGTTTGACGTAGCATAAATGTTTATGATCATTATTGGTTTAAGCTTTGCATGCCTTATCTGTGCCTAGTGCATTATCTTCGATATACAGGTCCTCATTGAAGTCTTTTTCTTCGTGTTTAGACAATTCTCTAAACATCTTTGAAATGCTATTGATGTGTTGCTTTGTTTTTTCCATATTAATTACGGCTTTATACATTTCTTTGATAAAGATTGAAGGCTGAAGCTTAAGTGCAAAATTACAAACTTCTAACCCCACTTTATTCACATCTTAGAATAGAACATGAATGCATTCATTCGTCAAAGTTAAGTAATCCTGTAGAAGACAAACACGATATCTCAGGTCGAATGATTACTAGCATAATTGTAACCTCCTAATGACACACAAATATAACTCAATTAGTATTCTTGCGATTGTGTTATTGTCAGAAAGCAACTACGTGTTTTTCTTAGTTCTCGACACAATTGACTTGAAATCACTAGCTCTCCTCCAAATGATCAAACATATCATGTGTTAATCTATATAGATTTGTAGGCATTACCAATCTTAGGGCCCGAATTCCTTCAACATAGAAGTTAGAAGTTAAGGTCTTCCATCCTCAACCTCTTGAACAAATCCTTTGTCAACTATAATTTTTGGACTTGCTATAAAATAACATATGCATAATAAACTAAATATTTACCTTGAGAAAAACAATTTATCTCAAAATGCTATTTGCATAGATATATTGTCTCATGACTTCATTTCTTGCTTTTAAGGCTTATTTCTATTAGGGGAAGGGGTCGTGGGGTTGGAATTGAGTGTTCAAACTTGGCAAAAACGTGACTTTAGCTATACTTGATGAACCTTAAAATAAGTCTGTAGCACCTCAATTCCAAGGTTAAACATCTTTCTATTTCATTTCATGTGATGAGAGAAAGAATACCAATTGTACACAGCTTTATCCCTCAAGCTTTGATGAGTTCCAATTTATCAGTCATGCAGCTTTTGTGATGAGCATCTTATGTTTCTTATCGCATTGATTCCGAGAAAGCTACACAATAAGAGACCTTTACTTGGTTCTTTGATCATTTGCCCACGTGCTTCTGTGTATATGTGTGTATTTAAGGCGGAGGGGATTTGAATGGTGAGACTTCTTTTGCATTAGATTGACTTATAATTCCAGAAACATTATTCTTTTTCAACTGTTAAACATTCACATCCCGAAGGACCAAGTGAGAATCAATATCTTCCTTTTTCTTTCGGCTTTGTTAATGATTTTATATATAGCTTGTGCATGGAAATTAATTTGGGAATTTCTTTTGGATGTTAACTATTTGTGATTGAATGAATTTTGGGAAATTATCCAAATGGTCTTCTTCCATCTTTATTGTTTTAATGCAGAAGAGGAATCTGAATTGCTAATCAATTGGTATTTCAGAGATGGCAATTTGGAGACTTCTTCGTAACTTATGCTTCACTTTCATAAACATAGGTAGAAAACTGCAGCCTATATATTTTGGGTCATTGCGAACACAATTGACATAGCATATATGTTTATGATCATTACGGTTTTAAGCTTTGCTTGCCATATCTGTGTGTCTAGTGCATTATCTTTGACATACAGGTCCTCAATAAATTCTACTTTTCTTCTTGTTTAGACAATTCCTTGGACATATTTGAAATGCTAATTATATGTTGCTTTGTTTTTTCATTTTAATTACTGCCTTATATAAATATGATAAAATCTTTAGTTCACGCATAAAATTACAAACTGTTTTAACCCACTTTATTCACACCCTTGATTAGAACATGAATGCATTCATTTATCAAAGTCAATTGTCCCAAAAGCCTATTTACATGGAAATATTGTTCCATAACTTCATTTCATGCTTTTAAGGCATATTCCAATAAGGGGAAGTGGTCGTGGGGTTGGAATTCACGGCTCTAACTTGGTGAAACCATGAATTTAGGCATGCTAGAGCAAACTTACTATCAAGTCTGTAGTGCACAATCCGAAGGTTACATGTTTTTCTTTTCCTTTTCATTTGATGGAAGAAAGACTAACAATTTTTGCTCAAGCTTATCCTGCCAGCTTTGATGAGATCCAATTTATCAGGTTCATGTATCTTATGTTTCTTATGGCATTGTTTCTGACAAAGCTACACAATAAGAGATTAAGAGAGCATCAATATCTTCCATTTTCTCTATCTTTCGAATTTGTTAATGATTTTAAACATAGCTTGCAGTTGCTACCTTCTTATATGGAGCTGCACATGGAGAGGCAAGGACCCTTGATTCAATCAGAAGAGAACTCGGGTATTTCAAGCCTAATTCAGGTGATAATCAGTGGGTTGGTGGGCCTAAATCAGAGTTTTTGCAACTGAGTCCAGACGAAGGACCTCCCCGAGCAGTTCAAGGCAAGGGTGTTGTCGTAATTGGAGCAACCCCATGGGTCGACAACTACAATGTACCAATATTCTCTAATGACATAACAGCAGTTCGTAAAATCGCAAAGAGAGTGAGTGGTAGGTGGGGTGGACTCCAATCGGTGCAATCTATGGCACTTGCTCATGGTGAAGGTATAATTGAGGTAGCCTGCAATTTACTAGAACCAACTAGAGTTGGTGGCAGTCAAGTTCAAGTTCAAATTGAGCAGCTTGCTAAGGAAGAGGGTTTAGAAGTTGGGAAGGGGTACTATACTGATTTTTCTCAAGAGAAAATAGTTGAAACTTTCTTAAAGCTGAGTCATTATTCTGACTAATAAGCTACATGCAAACATTTGTTTAGTAATCCTTTTTTTTTTCAATTATATTTTACCTCAAAGTCATGGACGTTTCAATAATTTTGTTTGGTATGAAATGCATGGTTGGTTAATCTAATCCATTCAGTTGGTTTTTTTTTTTTTTTTTGAAGGGTAACTTAATGGTGTCAAAATGAGCCAAGCAGCCCAGTGTGGGATGTCCAACCCCGTTTAAAAAAGAAGATCGAAAATAGCCCGTCTTGCTTTGAACCATGGCTTTAAAAAAAATACTATCTTTTTTTTTTTTTAATATTTCACAAATTATTAAATGACATGAATATTCATTTTTTAATTGTGATTCACATTAAATTTCCCACAAAAGGGAAAATAGCATTATGGCTGGATTGGTCCAAATATTGGTGGGATTGTGGGTGGGTCCAGTATTAGATTTGGAAGGTGATTGGGGCTAGGCATCAGGACCGTATTTTTAGATGGGCCACTTCAAGCCCAAAATGGACGAATCTGGTTGTTGATTCCATTTATTCTCTAACGTAAGTCAATATCAATAACCGTACTTCCAAGATTTATAATAAGAAAACTTAGGAATACTAGATTATTTTTTCCTTCCCTATCTTTATTTTTGTACTGTAGGGCATCCAATAAGTTATCAAGAAAATGGGTTTTACAAAGATCAAAATTTGATCCATTCAGATCCATCAATAAAGCTAAGCGAAATAAAAGGCTTGGCTTCTTCATCTGTAAGTTCTCTTGACCATGAAACTCTTCCTGCAAACCTGGCCCCAGGTCCACTGCATTTGTATTGTCCATAGAACACAGTCCTGCATGCCACCAAAATCAAGACAAATTAACAACATTAAATATAACAAAGTGACTACATTAAGGCCAAAATTAGTTAGGTACAATAGTGCATTACAGGTAGATTAGTTACATGAGACAAAAACAATGGACATTCATGAATGGTTTAGAGTCATTCACACAAATATAAGATTCTGTGAGTGGATATATATGATTGTCCCTTTTTATAAAGGGTATATATAATGGTGAAAGAGCAGTTAGTGCTATTAACCATTAAGAAAAAGATAGAATTATAGGTACAGACACCCTTCTATATGTGGAGGTTGAAGAGTGGAAAGGTGATGGCACCGTCCCATGCCCAAAATGAAAGATAAGTAGCAGTAAGTTGGTCGTCAATCTTTAAAAATGAGCAAGTTGATGTTGAACTTTTCATTATAGTTCGAGAATTAATGATCCCTATGGCAAAAACTGTCGAAATCCTTCGTTAAATAGTCATATGTAAGGTCAGACATCCTTTACATGTTCAACTTTATTTAGTTTACTTTTGTTTCCCAACTTAGGTTGGTTTAAGCACGTGCCAACATAACAAAACTTAAAACTCTTTTTTATCATTTGGGATTTGATTGTGCATCGATAATAAAAGGTTGAAAACTTACTTGCTCACTTTTTAAAGGTTGACGGGTAATAAGAAGCTTACTGCTCGAGAAATAAGTTGAGGACCAATGCTGAAATTTCTAGTAAAGAAATTACGCACTTTTGAAGTCAATACATGTTCTTTTAAACTATATATGTCTGGATGTAAACAATCAATATATAAGGATCTTCGCGACAAAGAGTTTAGATCTGCTGTAAAACTTTGACAATTTACTACAGTTTTGAAGTGTCAATTTTTAAATGAACTAAAAAAAACGACATGTAGGTTGATATTGTTTGTAAGAACGGTGTTACTTATTTTGACAGTAACGAAAGATGAGTATCTAGTTGGGTAAACAAACATATTTCCTCTTAAGTAATTTCCTCAACAAATGCTATGAGCATGTTTTGAGCTCCATTTTTGTCCAAAATGAATTTTGAAATAATATTTTAATAGAGAATTTGTGGTTAAAAAATAAGGAAATTTTTTAGATTTAAGCATAATATTATTTTATTAAAGAATGTGTGGTTAAAAGATGAGATCACATGATAACATTTGTAAATGTGTGGGTGGGGTTGGGGTGGGTGGTAGGTAGGGAAGTAGGTGAAAGTTAGAAAAAGAAAGAACTTACATTTCTCTTGTGGGATCACCCCAGTTATACCAGCCCTTGGGAATTATAATGTTGTCCATATATGTATATGCAAATATCACTCTTGAAAAAGGACCCCATGCCCTTCCAAGGTACAAAGCCCCTGAACCCGTGACCTTACAGTTCACAAATGAGAACCCAGTGTCATCTAATATACTGCTTCTTCCTTGTGCTGTCACTGCCCCTAGTACTGGTGCTATTGCATGCACTTGACAATTCTGCATAACGAACCAAGACTCGATAAGACTAAAAAAGAGAGACTTGAATTTTTTTTTAAAGTTTAGATGTCAATTATTATGCAATTCACCTTACTAACTACGAGAAGATAGAACGTTACAAACCAAATTTCTTGAACAATCTTCTATAGTTTGTCTTTTTGTCCTCTACATAGTTGTATCACATGTGATTTTTCTTGATGGTTTTAAACTCATAATGTTTAGAGAGACAGTGAAAATGACTGGTAGGAAACGTCTTTTTATGCATCTCGTATTCAACACGTGTCCATCGGAGTGCAACTCGATTTTCACGTCTATAGAGGTACCAAAAAGGAGCATATTTAACAATCTGCTTTATCTCATACTTTCAAGTAAAATCTTGTGTATTATGATATTTTGATATTTAAGTTGTACTTATTGAAGCCAAAGCGCATTAATTACTTTTTTCAAAAAAATGTTGATAATTTACCTCAAACAAGGAGAGGCCATTTCCAAAGATGAAGTCCACAGAGCCCTCAATATAGCAATCTTTGTAATAATGCCTACCGAAATGATCATAAAGAGTGTCCTGTGCACCCAAGAACTTACAACCCATAAACGCTGCTGTATCTGCTGAAATTCTAAATGCCACTGCTTGCTTTCCAATAGCTCCTGGAGCTGGCACTGGCGTCGTATTCTGCGCGTATCAGACATTTGATTTTAAAAAAAAAAAAAAAAACCTCGAGTTGTAACAAGGGGCTGTTTAGGACTAAATTTGAAAAGATAAATGTATCTCCGACTGATCATTTTAGCTTTTAGACGAGATGGTTTGTCTGACCTTAAATGTAATATTCTTGGCTATGAAGTAGGGTGAATTGACAGCAAAAGTTGCAGAACCATATGTACCAAGAGCGTGCCCATTTGGCCCTGGTGTTTTAGCTGTATCACCCCATTGAACAATTGTTTTGTCTGCTCCTGCACCTTGTATTGTTATAAATGATTTAAATGGTGGTATATTTACCTTCTCCCTGAAAGTATTGCATTTTCAACATAAATTTTCTTCCAAAATACAAATAATAACAAGAATTAGACGACAAAAAAAAAAAAAAAATGCATAATAATGACAAAGAAAGGACAAAGATACTAGTCTCATAACATGTTGATGAGAAAGTAAAAAAACAAACAAACAAATAGTGACTATTTTGTGATGTTCTTGACACGGCTTGATGTAGGCTATTGTCACCACTTTGCAAAAGAACTGTAACTCACAATACTAATACAATCCATCCTTTTATCACTCAGAATCTAGTCAGGAATCCACCCCAAACTCAGTTTCTTCGCTTTCAAGCATGCTTATGCATTATCCATCCACTCCGCTGGAATGCTCTAGCATCGACTTCATTTTGAGAGCTCCAGCTCTAATACCGCCACTTTACCTAAAAGCTATTGCTGATCATGGTACTGATACAACCATATCACCTAGAACCAAGTATGGGAATCAACCCCAAAGCTACTCCCTTTGGATCCACCCTGTTTCAAGCATTATTCTGCATTACATAGCTCATGTAGGAGAAAACACACACACACACACACACATATACTCACTTGTAAACTCCTGCATGAACCTTGATCAAAACTCTCACAAGATTGACCATAGGGAGAGAATCAATGGCATGCTGAATTGATGTAAAATCTCCAAGTGCTGGATTTTTATCAACAGTAAGTTTGTAAGAAGGGAAGATTTTATTTTTGGCAATCTTGAAGAGGGAATGCTTTAAGCTACCAACAAAAGTAACCCACTTCATGAATTGTTGTTCTGAGAACTGAACTTGTGTCATATTCACTGATAACTGCTTCCCAGAATTTCTCTTGGGTTTCATACCTTTAGTGTGGCACAATACCGTGCTTGCATTCAGAAGAAGAAAAAGAATGAAAATTGGTTTAGTAGAGGACATAGTTGAAAGAGAAATGAGAATAATGGGACTGAAACTGAAAGAAAATGTGTTCTGGAGCTGGTAAGTGCATTAGAAACTGGTGAATTCATGGCTTATATACGAGTGAATTTGATTAAATTCTGTTTTTGGAGAATCATGACGTGGAAGTTGAAGTCACGGGTGCTTCCACTGACAGAAAGGGCTGGGGGTGGGGTGGGGTGGGGGTCACAGGCAAAGACCACAAAAGAGGTTCCACGGAATGCACTTTTTGGCTTATAAAAACGTTTTGCTAAAACTTTTCTACTTTCGTTGTTGTATGTGTCCGTGATTGTTCTCTGTGTTTGTGTGCAAAGGCGCAACTATTCCCAGCCAAACTTCAATTTGTCATTTGAATTAGATAAAAGAATATTGGAGTGGAGCTAGTGGTCAGATCGACATGTGAAAAAGTGGCTCGAATTTTGGGTAGTCTATAGTAGAGCTATGTCGTATCATGGCCCTTGGCGTGCCGGGGTCGTGTCGTGCCGACGTAGGTTTTTATAGATAAAAAGTTGGTGTCGATGAAATATGTTCTCGACATAGTAACTTTGTAAAATGTTATGAATCAACAAAATGTCGTGCAATAACAAGGGCAGAGAGGAGGCACATTCAAAGGAATCTAGAAAATCAAAATATGGAAAAACATAAATTAGCTGAAGTACCACTTTATTAGATAGATTGTCCGTCACAGAAATGTGGCTGGTGCACGATTGCAGTCAGAGAATCTAGTTTATCCATTCGATTTAGATAATAAACTAGAATCATGCTAAAATAACGTAATGATGAACATAATCCTTGATATAATACCATGTGATATCTTATTATTGGACCGTTTAAAATACAATTAACTTTTATATCCAATCATATATTGCCAACACTTATTATGTCAAAGCATTTATCAATATTTTTCATAACTCAATAAATTAGGGGGTTCCCTGTCGCCTATATTGATTATCATGATAAATAACATGATTCAAGTGCATGTGTGTAATTAACCACTTTAAATCAATTTTATTAATAACCAATAAGAGCATACTTGCGATTTTAAATAGAAAAAATGAGAATTATTCCAAATTATGATCAGTCCAGGTTGAAAAATCAAATATTTAGAATCCATTAAATATACCAAATTTTCCAGTTTCACCTCCAAATTGCCATCAAATGTACTTTTTCTTTTTATTTGTTGGTGGTGAGATTATGATATTTATCCAACAGAACAAGTTCTCGCCCTTCGTCACCGAAAACTAGTTGTTCCCCTGAAATAATATTACCTTACAAGCATATGATGAAAGAGTATTAATCCAAGATTGATGGGAATGGAGCGATGAAGGCTTTTCACAGAAATAATACCAAATCATAATGCAAACTAGTTGGAAATCCATGCCATCACACCACAAAATGGCAAAATCAAGGCTTCAATACCCTTAAAAGAAAACTCCCACCTTCTCTATAACACACACTGTGTACAGTAGTGAAAAAGCTCCCAACAAAAACTGAACCAAGATTTTTACCAAAGCCCAGGAGTTGTGGTCATCATTCAGCGTCTTAGAGATTATCTACTATACAAGTATTTTGACAAGGGAAACTTCAGACTCCTTGCTACCTGTCAACCATTTGAAAACACCACAAAACACATTAACGGAGAGCAAATGAAAAGTGTACTTATAACAACTGCCTACCGCAAAATTACCTTTAAAGCCATATCCTCGGAGACTGCTGATCTATACCGAAGTGCACCTTCCAATGGGCAGCTACCTCCTTTGGTGATGAAATTAGCACTACATAGACTAGATAATTGCAGGAGAACATCAGCCATTAGTCCACTATCCCAACCATCGGTTCCTAGTCCATCAATTTGTGGCACTTCATCATCAGGTGAATATTCTGCAACAGAAGAGATACACTGAAATATTGCTAAAAGCCTTTCTAACGGGAAAGTTCCAGGCCCTTTCATGAGTAATTCTTGTTCTTTACTTTCCTTCTTCTCCATTGATTTATCAGAGCTCCTGAGTAGCATAACCAGTAGAAAATATAATCAAATTACTTTCCTACTTTTTGATGCATACCAATATCTAGCAAACCAATTTATGTATCAATATCCATCATCCAAAATCAAAGAAGAGCAGATTACACGTCTGATTATCGACCATGGATGAGGCTGGTTTTGCAGCAAGAATACAACCCAACTATATCACAATCTAATTTTATTACCTCCTTTATTTAGCTTAATCATATCTTTTATTTTGCTTGTATCCTATATAAAGTAGTGCATAATCATGGTAATCATCAGCTTGATTTGAATTTCATAAAAATATTGTTGAGACCTTTCGTATCAATTGCTCGGTATTCAATCTTGAATCAACAAACTTTGGATTATCGGATTCCCAGGTACTCCTAGAATCAACGGGTCTTTGAACGTGCTCTTCATTTCTAACACACTTCTGCCTGAGTCACGTTCGCTTTTAATTTTTAGGCAGATAATATATCATACCAGTAATGTCATGGCAGCAAAAGGCAGAGCTATAAATCTAAGAAAATTTTGCTAAAGCAAAACAAGGATAATTTTTTTTGGGACAAACAAGAGAAACACAAGTCACAGCCTCACAGGTATCAAAATAAGATAATATACCAAGTTTGTTAATAACTTACTTTCTCTTTCTTTTCCGATTGCCAGATCCTCCAGTTGAATCAAAGAGTGAGGCATCAAGTGTGGCTGGATTTCGTGATGCAAGAAATGCAGAAATAAGCAGATACTTTGCACAAGTAGACATATGGAAGTCCATCTCATCTAAAGATTCCCAAAATCCAGGCTTAGCAATGCCCTTCCTCCTGGTCTTGTCCTTGCTGGCAGAGGCTTTGAGTGTAGGTTGAGAAGGAACGTGAAAAGTCTCTTTCAAAGACTCTAAGATATATGGATTAATATGTTTAAATAGTTTTCTCTTTGTATCTTCATTAGGAGGGATCCCCGTGTCATCTAGCGGTTCACAATATTTCTTATATAATGGTGAAATGGCAGTAGTTACATCATCAACACGCCTTGTGATTCGACAGAAAGGTCTCAACACTACACTGCTTAACAGGAAACGTAATAAAAATAAAGTTAGCTTTGAATGAACACTACGATAAAGGTAAATGACAGTTTGAGAACAATTAAAGAAATACTAGTGTGGAACTTACTCAAGAAAAGAGGAATATAACTTGGGATTTGATTGGGTTTTCATGAATATCTGGCGCAGATCATCTTCAGTGTAATCAGGAAAATAAACAGGGAGAGACTCAATATAACCTGTGTCTGAGTGATACGTATCAAGTGAGGTTTTACTTATGAAAATCAAACCCACCTCTGGCATTTTCAGAATATCATACAAGTTAAATAAAAAGGGCAACATATTTGAATTCTTATCCCATTCTCTAATGTGCTCTAAATTATCAATTATCAAGTAAATCATCTTCCCATTAACTTGCGAAGCCAATTTCTTGGAGTTAGATTTCCCCAGATCACCTTCAAGCCTGTCTATAAAAGTACTCAAAGCATCATGTAAAAGATTTACAAAATCAGAGGGCTTTTCACAGCGCTTTGCACTTGAATATCCATTGTTTTCATTCTTCCTATGAAGTAAAAGCTGGTTCAAGATAGATTCAAACAGTATCCTGGGATTGTAGCAGGTGATGCAACTGCTATAAATAAATGGGCGCTTCAAGTGCTTGAAAATCTCAAGTACCGTGCTTGTTTTGCCCGTTGAAGCACCTCCATAGACAAATAATGGAATCATAGGAGAATTCAAAGGGCCCAAAAGCTTGATCAATTCAAGAATTTGGACGCGCCTATGGGGAAAAGAATTAATCAACTCTTCGAGAGTTAGAGGTTCATCACTGAGCACGAGGTCATTTACAGTCAAAGATTGCGTATTACTAATGATTTTTGAAACCTCGCCTGCAGTTTTAGAATTTGGGGTAGTAGAAGAGGATGATCTTGTGGTTCTTCTGTTAACATGCGGGCTTTCCTCCCTACTCATTTCTCTGAAAATACACACGCAAAAATAAATAAATAAATCGAAATTTCAGTATAACTGGAAGAAACAAAATCTTGCATCAATTACATTATTAAAGAGAAGCACAATGTACACTCGAATGGCACACAAATTGCTCAAGAATAAGGACCAGAAAAAACCTAAAAAAAAAAACCTCACATATTCTAACAAATGGCAGTCAATCCCATCAACAAATTTGACAACAAACTGTCAATCTTCCGAATTGATTGTTATAAAGATAAATAAAAAGCCATAAAAAATAGAACCCACAAAACTGCAGACTATTAAAGCATGTAATTTATGCGTTAACTATAGAACAGTAAATGAAAAATTCTTAAGAAATCCATTGTTTAGCACCCATTTATCCTGGGTATTTCACCTATTACACTTGAGGAGCAGCCAGTTTTCAAGGCAAGGAGAAAACCATAATCAACGGCATTAAAAATTCAAGAGAAGTGTTGATGAAAAAACCACTGTTGGTAGAGGAAGATTACCATCTAGAAACAACATTATTGGAAAAATAAATAAATTATAAGGAGTTGATTTGAAATTAAATCATTCACAACAATCACATCTAGTGCGATTTCAACATAAAAAGCCCTTTCTACAATAATAAAATAAAATCCGATAATACCTTCCAGGTTTGGTGATGAAGAAGTTTAGTAGAAATCACTGCAGCACCAGATAAATTGGTGCCAAAGGGGTGATGAGTATGTCTCCCTTTCTGCCTCTCCTTCACACTATACTGTTCCAATTTTTAGTGTAATACCGAGGAAGAAAACCTTGGGGCTGCTTCCGAGAATGAAATACAAGAAACCATACTAGATTTTAGACGAAATACGAGACAAGGCCTGACTACCCTATATTTTCATTTTACCAGTAAATAGAATTAAAAAAAAAAAATCAAAACATAATTTTACACAACAAGGAGACAAAAATACCCCCACTTGAGAGGAAAGCACACTCCCACAGTCGGAACAAAAAAGGGACCTCCAAACAGGCGACCAAGTCACAGACGCCGACAACCACAAAGTGCTCCGTCACCGACGAAGGAGAATGTTAATTTTTGGGATTAAAATCGTGTTTTTCATATAAGGAATTCGAATGATTTTTACAATTTTTTTTAAAATTTATTTTTCATATATGGGTAGATCAACTTGAATATTAGTGATTGTGGAGAAAATTTAGTATTTTTACATGTATTACGCTCCTTTTTGAGTTCAAAATGGTCGGAAATGGCAATTTCGGTCATTTAACAAATTAGCAAATTCTAATTTTTTCCTTTTAGTATTTTTAATTAATTTAAAGTTCTTTAATTAAATATTCTTTGTAAATTAATCTTTAACAAATGTAATTAAATAATATTTGTATTATTTTTTATTTTAATAATT